>PVJC01005571.1:12974-58659 GCA_004026665.1 Murina feae
ATTAACCTCTAAGCCACTTGGTTATGAGAGTCAGCTGTGTCTACAGTGGGAGAATTTCTGTGCTGGAGACACCCTTATGGGGCAAGAGTTGTTTCAGTGGAGCTTTTATGCTCACTGCATCTGCCCCGAGTGTGTTCCTTGTGGATCTGTTTTGTTTAGGTTAGTCCCACTCTGGCCACTGGGTTGGGGCTGGCTCCTGGTGAATAGAATAGAACCAGAGGCATGGAAAGGGAGTGGACTGACAATTTTCGGGGGTTAAGGGTGTTGGGGATGCGTGAAGAGACTGGACAATAATTGTACACCTATGGATGAGGACAGTCGGGGGGGGCAAGGACAGAGGTTGGGGTGGGAAATGGGAGGTGGGAAGCTATGGGGGAAAAAAGAGGAACAACTGTAATAATCTGAACAATAAAGATAAATTAAAATAAATAAATAAATAAATAAATAAATAAATAAATAAATGAAAACATCACTCCTTCAACGGAATGACGTGAAAATGAAATCAAGGGTCAGGGTCCTCTCAATTTACACCAGGCCTTTCCACAAGGCAACCTGAAAGTTCCTCTATTTTTATTCTTTTTCTCCTAAGAGAACTGAGCAGCCCATTTGGAGGGCCCTGCTGCTAGAATTCATATCTAATGTGGGCCCAATTCGATGATTCCTGAAAGGTTTTCAAACTGGTTTTGAAAAGCTAGAGGCCACTTTGTAATAGGAAGAAGCATCTGACATTTAGAATTCTGCCCCCCAATGTGCAAACAATAGAAGAGGAAAAGCTGTGCCCTCATTTGGGCTTCTGCTGTGCTAACTATGGAAATGTAAAGCCCAGCTGTGGTTAGACCAGCTCATCAAGGAGAGAGGAGCTAGACCAAGAAAGCAAAAGAAGGACCAAGATGCTTTTCATTTTTATTCCTTGCATATTGTCTGTTAGAGTAGTCAGCTCTGCTTAATTATAAAGCATTTTTTTCCATTTATAAACATGTTCTTTCCCCCTGAATTTAATGTAAATGAAGTTGCTTCTAGACTAGATTGTAGCTATGAGGTTGGAGGGCAAAGGCTGAACTAAGATTTCTTCTATCTATCTATCTATCTATCTACCGATCTATCTATCATTTATCTATCTATCTATCTATCTATCTATCTATCTATCTATCTACTGATCTATCATCTATATATCTAGATTATATATATATATATATATATATATATATATATATATATATACCAATTTATATTGATCTATAAGCCTATTCTGTTTAAAAACAAAGGGTTCTTGTCCCCTATTCCAAATTTTTAACAATCCACCTCTATCCAAAAATAAAAAATAAAAATAAAAGTAACAAAACCAAACCAAAGAGAACAAACAAGCACATTTTAATTTTCCAAAGAAATTTAAATTTCATTTCAACAAGGAAACAATGTAATTTAAATATATTTTTTCCCATTGATATTTCTTTTGTGCTTGCTTTTCCTGGGAATCTGTGTCCAGGATTGAACTGCAAGAATACTTGGCTATATAGCTAGATGCTTATTTTCTGTCAATGTAAGAAATATAAGAACACATAAATAGAGAAAGGAAAACTGGAGGGGAATTAGTAAATACATATTGGCTAGTGACAATTCTGGGAGGAGTCTTTACCAGGTTCCAAAATATTGAAAAGTATTTAGAAAATGGTTTTAATGCTTATTATTGTCTGGGAAGGATAATATCAATGTTATAGTCTTTTTGATATCGTAGACATACTAGAGGTCTGGTGCACAGATTTGTGCACTTGTGGAGTCCCTTGGCCTGACCTGTTCCCTCTCACAATCCAGGACCCCTCGGGGGACATTGGTGAGCCACTTTTGGCCCGATCCCTGCGGGCCAGGCTGAGGGATCCCACTGGTGTACGAATCCATATGCATATAAGATTTTTGGTTAATCTCTTAACTCCCCCTCCTCCCTCCCTCTAAAATTCATCAGTCTGTTCCATGTTTCCATGCGTATGCATTGAGCATCTGCCCCTGGTGGTCAGTGCATGTCATAGCTACCAGTCAAATGGTCAAACAGTCGAATGGTCAGACAGCTGCTTAGGCTTTTATATATATAGATAGGCTGGGTACTAATACATATAGTAGCAGACATAATGATAATCTAAATAAAAATATTAATAATAATAATAATAAATATTTATTGAAATTGTCCTATTTGCTTTAAATAGCCAGGTAAAATCTCATTTACTTATGAGGAAGGGATTCTCACAGTATGTGGCTCTGCAAGTTGTATGCTGCATAAACTGTAGGAAGTATCATTTACTGGTGGTCATTGCAGATTTGTATATACAGTTGTGAGTATATAAAGCAGTTAATAAAGTTATTGTAATAATCATAACCTGCATTTCTTTTTCTATATGAACAACTGTAAACATACTTTTGCTCACTTGTTTAGACATACATAGTGATATATATATAGGGTGTCCCCCCAAAAAATGTATACACATTTTACCAGCTGATACCTCAATTTTGAAAATGAAATTATTTTAATAAATGCTACCTTTATAATTATTCAAAGTGTGAGTATACATTTGGGGGGTACATCCTATGTGTCTACATATAATGGCAATGTTTTAGCGGATAATAGAGAACTTTGAGGAAGGAACAGGTTTTTATATCGACCCCAATGAGTTTGTAGTGGGGCTAGAGGTGGGTGCTATTATTTTTCCCTTTATAACCTAGAGAAGCTAAGTGATGTGTTCAAGATCACATAACTAATGAGCAGTTGATATGCAAATTTTCACTGGTTGACTTTTTTTTCTATTTTCTACTCTTAATTATGGTTTACTGATCTGATAGGAAGCACTCCGAATTCAAGAAGAGAGGAATTGTTTTGTCATAGTATTTGTGATTTTGAAAATTTCTGACCTCTGAAAACCCTCATGTAGGAAATACATCGGAAGAATATCTCTACTTTTAGCTTAAGTGTTTATTAGGAATCATTTTGCATATGTTATATCTGGTGGCCAGTATGTTTATGGTGGAAACTCAAACTTCTCCAAGTGGAACCTTCATTTTCATAACTTTTATAGAAATTTGGAAAGTGACAGCAATATTAATAAAATACAACTGAATATATATATCTAATATTTTTCTTTATTGATTAAGGTATTACATATGTGTCCTTATTCCCCCATTACCCCCTCAATCCCCCAACTCATGCCCTCACCCCCCATGGTGTCTGTGTCCATTGGTTAGGTTTATATGCATGCATATAAGTCTTTTGGTTGATCTCTCCCCCTTACTCCCACCCTCCCTTATCTTCCCTCTGAGGTTTGATGGTCTGATTGATGCTTCTCTGTTTCTGGATCTGTTTTTTAAAGCAAGCTGTCAATATTGCTCAGAAGGGGACCCAGGGTTTGTGAGAGATTCATTAATATATACAAAATGGGAATATTGAGATAATGGTAGGAAAGGGGTGATACTGGATTCTATACTTCTTATTTTTCTATTTGCAAAGCATTGTTGACCCAGTTAGATAATTGACACTTGGAGCTTTATGGAAATGAGATTCTTGAGAAGTAGACAACTGAAGATAGGAGAGGGGTTTGGGTTAAATCAGGAAAGTAATAAGCTCTCAGATGCTGGAGGGACAACTTGCGGTCATTAAATATGCTGTGGATCTTGGGGAAAACTATGCTTGCTTCACAATTTGAGATTTCCCTGCCTCTGAAATATGTCTCACGACGAAGAAAACTCCCGGTTCTTATCATTTAAGATTAATTCACTATTTCAACTGTTTTCTATCCAACAAGCAGGTACTGAGTGCTACGAATGTTCAAAACATTGTGGTTCACCCTGGGGGATACAAGGTATTCAATTATAATCATCCAATATGTGTGGAGTGCTTTAGAGTTTGCACATTCATTTCTCAGACATCTTCTCATTTCAAACCATGGGAAGTAGCTGTTGTAGCTATTCCCATTTACAGAGGAGAACACGGAGGCTAAGGGACTTGCCTAAGTTTCAATACATAAAAAGTGTCATATATATTCCAAATCAAGTCTTTCAATTTTGGAATTTATCCTAATTCCATTACGCCAGATTCCCTGATCTGAACAACTTTGCACTTTAACATGAGAGACATATCCATAGTCACAAATGTGTCAAGAATGTAATTGAAAAATAAAATATTGTCTCAGTAGTATGGTTTACCAAAACATTATACCAGTAAACACTAGATGATAGTGTCAGATTGGCTTACAAATTCTCATAGTGTGGCTTTTATATTTTCGGAGCTTTGTATTTAGCCTTTTAGAGATTGGGGTCCTGTTTTTCCCAGTAGGTTTCCAGACACCATATTATGTTAGCTTTATATACTTGGGAATTGGACCTCTTTTTCTTTCTCAGGAATACACAGCTTAGCACTCAACAAGGAGAGTGCTTAAAAGAAATCTGCAGTAAATTCTTTTTGACCTTTTCAATCTATTTCCATGGATCTCTCACTGGTAGCATATTAGATTTTTTTGGCTGTCTGCAGTTTGATACAAGTTTTGTTGATAGTCTTAAATAGAGCCTATTAAATAAAGTATAATCTATATATGTAAACTCATAAAAATGAACAGTCCTGCGGGGACCAGTGACAATAAGCTCTTAAGTTACAGAAGGGATTCTTACCAGGTATCTATCGAGGCTGCTCTGATTCAAATATATCTTACAGGTAAGCACTGGTAAAGATTTAAGCAATTTCATCTCCAAACAGAGACTGAAATTACTTGAACTGGTAGACTTCCATAACCCACCTGCTGCTTTTGAAAGGTTGAAAAATAGTTTTTTTACAGGTACATTTTACAATGAATTTTGTGTGTGATGAGCATTTTCTACCTTACTCGACTCTCTCTGATTCACTTATTTTTGATACAATGCAAATCATATAGCAATTATTCTTTACTATTTCCAAAATCAGCCATTTTCTTCATTAACATGATGTGTTGGAGAAGAAGGATGGATTGGAAAATTTAAATTCATTGTACAATTTAATAGCTTTTTCTGAATAGTATTTTGTGATTTCCTATCAGTAGCCCTTCTGACTTGCACCAGAGAAAGTACTTGAGAATAAACAGCAGGTGCCTATAAAAATTGTTGGGGACATAGTCATCGCAGGAACTGCTGTCTATTCGGGGATTGTGCAATCAGTGCCCTGTGACTGAAGCGTTCCCCTGTATGGGGTCTGGATATCAAGCTATTGCTTGGTCCCAGACTCTTTGTTATGAACTTCTTGTACTGCTTAAGTGTGTTAGCCACGGGCACCTGGCCAGCCCCACCCTACTCTCTTCTGCAGTCCATCGCCCTGCCTGGCCTATTGGGAGAGACTCCCTTAGGCATGAGAGACAGATGCATACTAGCACCCTGATCTTGCTGTGTCTCTTCCTTTAAGTGAGTAAAGCATTGTTCCAACCAGTGTCTCGTGTGGTGAGTTCTTGGTGACTCACGACCTGTAGGAAATGCGTGGGTCCATGTCTGTGGGCTCTTGTTTCTGGTGGTTGGCATTGTTAACATGCTTCACCATCCTCCAAGCAGTGGAAATCCTCACCTGGGATTGGTAGCTGGATTTTTCTGTTTGACAAAAATCAGACCTAGTGTTTTTTTATCTAAAAAATTCTAGTCTAGGATTTCTTTTTTTTTGAAATAGTCATGAACATCTGGCAGTAATGCAAAATGTACTGAAAATACCTCTACACAAATGTGAAACGTATTACTAAGAAACTTGTGATAAATCCTTACATTCATACAAATTTTAATGTGATTTGTACATTTAATTTGTGGTTGGGAGTAGGAATAGATAAAGATGTCAGGTGCGTGGTAGCTATTGTCCTGCTTTCACATGATTCTTTTGACTTGTAAGAAGTTAGTTACCATCATCAAGATGGTTGCTCCATTCTCTTTTAGAAGCTCATTGTACAAACACAATCACCAAGTAGGTTTTTCCAAAATATATTGTGAATTTGTTCACTTTCTTTCATCTCCACTGTCATCATTCTGGTTTAAGACACCATTATCTTTCACTTGGTTTATTGCAACAATAATCCTGCTATGATTCATCCTCCACCTCACAGTCCAATTAATCTGTTTCAATTATTAATCAAATGTTGTTTACCATCACACTTGGAATGAACCTCAAAGTACTTTTCATGGTCTGAGGCATAAACTCTATCTTTTCAAAAAATATATTTTTATTGATTCAGAGAAGAAAGGAGAGGGAGAGAGAGATAGAAACATCAATCATGAAAGAGAATTGGTGGGCTACCTCCCATGCACTCCATACTGGGGATTGAGCCCGCAAACCAGGCATGTTCCCTGACTGAGAATCAAACCATGACCTCCTGTTCGTAGGTCAACACTCAACTACTGAGCCATGCTGGCTGGGTATAGACTTTATTTTATACAAATTGTTCTAGAAACTAGCAAAAGAGGAAAAGCTGCCAACCTCATTTTATGAAGTAATTAAAACCTACTATCCACATTGAGGTACCTTGTTTTATTGCCCTTTGCTTTATTGCACTTCACAGGTGTTGTATTGTTTTAAAATTGAAAATGATCCACCACCAGCAAGAAAATTAAGACATGCTTTATTGTGATGATCTGAAACTGAACCCACAATATCTCTGAGGTATGTCTGGACAAGTGTTGGAAAGTTGTTGCCTAGAAAAAAGACTTATAGGCCAATATCACTCATGGACATAGATATAAAAATTTATGCATAAAGAATGTTAGCTAATTAAATCTTACATTGTATTAAAAACTGATATGTCGTGATTGAGTATGTTTCATTCCAGGAATAATATCGTTGTTCAAAATCAGAAAATCTACTCATTTATTTTATCACATTGAAAAACTTTTTAATTCTTTGATATCATGACTTCCAAGATTTACATCTAATTCATATGTTTCCTCTAACATGCAGAACTTCTATATCAATCTGCCTAATTGACATTTTATTGGAATGTTCTACAAGCTTTCTCAAAATTAACATTTCCAAAATGAAATTGCTGAAATTTCTTCCAAACCCTTCTCCTCCCTCTAACTCAGCAAATGGCCAACCCTTCCTTTCCTCCATTCTATTCAGAAGCTGACCAGTTCTCAGTATCTCTAGTGCTACCATGCTAGTCCTGGTTGCCATCATTTCACCTGGAACAGTCTATTGGCTGGTTTTCCTGTTGTCAACTTTGCTCCTGGCCCCACCCCTCTCAGTCCATTTTTAATAGCGTAATCCTGTTAACACATAGGTTAGATCATGTCTCCCTTTGACTCGAAACCTCCATTGGCTTTCCCCATCCCTTCAGAGGAAGAGAGTAAGAGCAAGTTGTGACATGGCCTCGATGGCCCAACAGTCTGTCTTTCCCCGTCTCAGGCTTCTTGTCCTACCACTCACTCTTCCTCCCCTCTCTCGGCTCCAGCTCCACACTTGTTTTGCTCTTCTCTCCGGTATCCACATGACAAACTCCTTTTGTTTCTCTTGGTCTTTATTTAAGTGTTACCTTTCAGTGAAGCCACCCTGGATACCTTATTTGAAATTGCCAACCCTTCCTTTCTTGCCCCCTTTTAATGTTTTTCTCCATATACTAATATCTTTTTTAAAAACATGTTTTTTAGTTTTGAAATCTTGGTCTGTCTGTCCTAATATTTCTCCTTATAATGATATCCATATTGCAGTACATTGAATTAGTTGTGCTCAACTGTCTTTTTTTTTTTTTTTTGGTCTTATTTCATGAGTTTATTTTACCCTGTGAGTACCAGCTATGCTTTTAGGAAATTAAAATAGAGGAAGGCCAGAAGACCCTTGTCAAGGTCAGCTCCAAAGTGTTCAGAGTGTATTTAAGAGAGAGAGAGAGAGAGAAAGAGAGAACATGTGTGATAGTGTGTGTGACATTTGGGTTGAAAAGTCCAGACACCAGAAAACCATAGCCTACCAAAAAAATTCCTTAGATCAGATCTTTGCACCCCAAGGAGAGCAGCAATAAGATAAGACATGAATAGATTGTAACTCATCATCCTTGGGTGTTTGGAAGAACAAGGGTGAGAAACTACTTATCTGAGGTTAGTTAGTTCCCATCTGTTTCTGTAAGCATCTCACAAGCACAAGACTTTTGTTATGTTCTGATTTATCCTCTGAGAACACCAGCACCAGAAGGCTGAGTTACACAAGTATCAGAATGATAGCAATGCATCATAAACTGGAGTGTGCAATGACTAAATTCTGTACACTGGAGGTTTAAAATATGGGGATGGGGTTGATAGCTTTGATTTCAGAGATAGTATTAGGATTCCTAGAACTTTTGCCTCAGACTGCTGCATGAACTCTATACTAAATGGAGATGGAGATTTCTAAGATTCAACTATTACAAAGTATTATTTGGCTAACAGTGGTTGTAGTGATTGCGGACAAGGGAACAGACAGTCTTTTAGCTAGATTGTGCCACAGATGGTTTTTCTCCAATAATTCTATTTCACTAAATTGCTGTATCCATCTGATTGCAAGAACTGAAGAAAACCTTCACATGGGGGTCTCAGGCTAAAACACCACACCAACAGAGATTCCTGCCAAGTACAGTGTAAGCCAGTGAATATGAAAAACTGATTTAAACAGAGCTCTGTCTTTAAAGCTCACATTCGATTGGGGCAGACAGAAACATAAGTAGATAATTAAAATAATATGGCATAGGCAATTTAATATGTCAATTGGAATTAGAAAGCAATGTTTGATATTCAAAATTCAAACTTTCCGTATCAGTCCTTGCATGATTTAGAATGACTCAATAATACTCATATTGATGAACCCGAAAGGACCGCATAGAGGAAGGAACAGGACAAAAAACACCCCAACCTTTGGTTTCCTTTTTAATTATGTAAAACCAATGTTTCCACAAATTTCTGAGGAAAATGGCTTTATACATGAATAGAATGCAGATACCTATGGTAGACACCAAAATAAATAAGAAAAACTTATGTCTCAAATGCACTAGGCTAGGAGGCAAACCCATTGTAGCCTTAACACAATGGTGTAATGTGTAAGTCACTTTCCCAGATGATTTTTTATTTGAAGGTATGTATGCAAGTTCAATAAATAAATAATAAAAAAACAGTTCTGTGTGCTAAAGTGGCAAGGCTAAACGATTAGCATGGATATTGGGGTAGACATTTGATAATTTGTGTTTTTATTTTTTACGTGCCAGTTAAATTATTTTCACAGCTAATGACATTTTAAATACAGAATTCCATTTTCTTCAAGTTTTGTTGATAGTATCCATGCTGGACTGGCGCTGCTTTCCTCCCCTCTTGGCGTTGATTTATGCCAGGGACTGTAAAGCCAATCAGGAACTTCATCTGTAAGCTGTGGCTCGTTTATATCTGTAAGCACTTATTTCTTGCTTGGAAATGGGAAAAAAGCTTATGTCACTGACTTGGGAAGAGAGGGAAAATTAGCGTGGAGGATGCTGATTTGTCCCAGACCTGGAAAGACTATAGTCAACCACAAGGAAAAGCCAAGTCCTTGCTTATAAGATCGTGGTTTGATACAGTTAGCTCTGAAAGAAACAAAACACTTAATATTAAAATACCTACCAGACTTCTATTTTATTTTTAAATACCATCCTCTGTTTCCTTCTCTCAGAACCACATGTTCACACACACCTAACTCTTGCGTGTTGGAGTGGATTTATCATGTGAGGCCTGCTCATCTGCTTTAGAAAGGTTTAGAGGAAACACCTTGCACCACCACTGTGAGAAATACATTTGTAAAGGAGCTCCAGTATCCTTGAAGAGTCTGTAGTCACTCTTCTTGGTGGGTCAGAGATTATAGTGGGAATGGCTACTGCTGAATTGGACAACTAAATGGAATGGGGAAAACTGAGTCCTGGAAAGTCAGGGGCCATGTGGTGGCACTTCATTGCCACAAACAAAGTGGGCATGGTTATTATAATGGACAACAGAGTCAAAGCATTAATTAGAACAGCCTTGACTTGCACAGATCTGTGGCATCAGCTAGGTGATTATGGCATCCCTAGCAGTGAACTAGATGGGCAGTTTACTAAATTTGTGTTTGGTCTGTGAAAGTGGGAGAGTTCTATGTCAAGTGAATACAGTCTAAGTGGAATAATTCTTGTGTAGTTAACAAGGGTGTGCAAAATATAACAAATTGGCAAAATAGGAAAACAAGTGAGGTAAAATGGAGCTAGGAATAAGGTTCTAATGATAGCATGACATACTAGAGCAGTGGTTCTTAACCTTAGCTGCACATTAGAATCGCCTGGGAATATTTTTAAAATCCTGATTTCGCCCCCTCATCCTCCAGAAAGTCTGTTTCTTTATTACTAATGTTGTGGCCCCACCCCATAACAAAGAAACAGAATTTCTGGAGGATGAGGCCCAGAAATCAGGATTTAAAAAAGATTCCTGGGTGATTCTAATGTACAGCCAAGGTTGAGAACCACTGCTTTAGAGGGACAGGGGCGTGGGGCAAGTACAGATTTGTTCCTAAGCTTTCTATGACAAAAACCGGCTCACAGTTTCCATGAAATAGACATTTTTGGCACTGGATTAGATTGAGTTCCTTCAGAGTGAAAAATGAGTTAAGATAAGTTAAATTCATTATTTAATGGCTTAACTAATTTGATTAAATCTTTTCAACCCTTTTCTGATGTTCTAGTATAGTGAGAAAAGCCTCAATTCTGAAGCCAAATCTACTTGGTTTGGAATTCTGTTTCTTTATTTTTTGTTGCTGGCTGTGTGATCTAGGGTCAGTTACTTAACCTTTCTGGATCTTGTTTTCCTCAATTGTAACATAGGTGCAGTTATACCTCTCTCTTAGATGGCTCTGAGAATACAATGTATATAAAACTCCTTGTACTATACTTAATCCCCCTTTTCTTCCATGCCCTTTTGGAGAATATGGTATTTAATTATAATGCAAACAAATTACTTCTCAATTGAAACCTGTAAGTGGCCACAGATTGCAGAATTATTGGTATAGATAATAGTAACATCAGCTGACTTCTGCTGAATACATGCTTAGGATAAAATACCTACATGTTTAAAAAAACACACATTCATACAAAGACAGGCACTTGCATGTGTGCACATGCATACACACACCTACACACACACACATACACAGTGCCAGCCTACTATATCTTATGTGAAGGTCAGCCTCATATATTTGATTCTTTAACAATTTGGCTGACATTCCTATTTTCTGAAATATAAGTCTTTAGATACATATGTCTTAGATATTATAATCTGAAGAAAGTAATTCTGTGCAGCACTGCAGTTAGGTAGAGAACATTCTCTTTCTGTAGTGCCATTGTGACCAGTAAGCTAAGGCTTCAGAGAGCTCTTCTTTAAGAACTGTTACGAAATAATTTTTTTATAATGTTAAAAATTTAATAAGTCATTCATTTAAAAAGTGTTGTCCAACAATAGGGTGGTGAAGGCCTGGGGTGAGGGGTTGGGGGAGGCTAGAAGGGTTCAATTGGGGGAAAGAGGGGCAACTGTAATGCTTTAAACAATGAAGATTTAAAATAAAAGAAGAGAAAAAAGAATAAAAAAATATGAAGATAAAGTAAGGAGCCTCTAGGACAACTACAAGTATAGGGAGCAGCTCTAGAGTTAAGCCTTGGATTGACCTGTGGCAGAGCCACAAACAAGTCCCAGTTTAGAGGTCAGACTCCTCTTAGCATAATTAAGCTAAACCTTATAGGCTCTCTAGATCCTTCCTGGGTAGCTAATGGGCTGTGGGAGCTGCAGCAAGTGCTGCCAAAGCAAGTAAAACTCACAAGGACATTGTAACTTTGTTGACCACTACCTTGTTTTTCTCTGACTATAAAATAAAACCTCAGCTTCCTGACTAGATCCCTTTCTGTGGCCTCATCCAGGCACAGGAGATCCACTGAGCCCCAGCTATATTCTCTTTATCTGTCTTTTCTTTAATCCTTCACCACCCCTTCTCAGGCTCACCAAACTCTTGGCTATGCTGGCACGGTACATACAAACACACCAACATTTGCATTATAGGGGTGCCAGAAGGAGAAGAGAGAGAGAGAGCAAGATATTGAAAACCTATTTGATGAAATATGAGAGAAAACTTCTCCTACCTGGTGAAAGAAATAGACTTACAAGTCCAGGAAATTCAGAGAGTCCCCAAAAAGAGGAATCCAAAGAGACCCACACCAAGATACATCATAATTAAAATGCCTAGAGTTAAAGACAAAGAGAAAATCTTTTAAAAAGCAAGAGAAAATCAGTTACCTACAAGGGAGTGCCCATACAACTATCAGCTGATTTCTCAATAGAACTTTGCAGGCCAGAAGGGAGTGGCAAGAAATATTCAAAGTGATGAATAGCAAAAACCTACAACCAAGATTACTCTACCCAGCAAAGCTATCATTTAAAATTGAAAGTCTGATAAAGAGCTTCACAGACAAGAAAGGACTAAAGGAGTTCATCACCACCTAGGGGGTTTGGGTATATGTCCTGGATAGTGGTGGTAGTGGAATTGAGTTACCTCATTACATGAATAGAATCTTGAGATCTCTTCCAGTCCAAGGTGGTAGAACTAGATTTTTCTGCCCTTCTGACAGCCTTTCTGAATACTGCACTTGCCCTTGGGGGTGGTTGGCCTATTTTCTATACCCCAAGCAAGGGTGGTGCTAAGGAAGAAGGCCAAACTAACCCCCTCCCCACATCATTGTTATAGGATGTACTGCTGTAGTCAACTTGAACAGCTATAGTTGGCCTGTAACTATTAACAGAATATCTTTTTAAAAATGTTTTTATTATTTTTATTAATTTTAGAGAGAGGAAGGGAGAGGTACAGAGAGATGGAAGCATTGATGAGAGAGAAACATCCATTAGCTGTCTTCTGCTTACTCCTTACTCGGGATTGAACCTGCAACCAGGGCATGTGTCCTGAAGGGGAATATAACCAGGGACTTCTTGGTTCATGGATTGATGCTCAACCACTGACCCACACCAGCCAGGCTAAATTATGTTTTTAAAAATAGATTTTTAGAGAGAGAGAGAGAGAAAAGGGGAGAGAGAAATAGAAACATCCATGAGAGAGAAATATCAACATCTATTGGCTACCTTCTGCATTCCTCCCTGCTGGGGATTGAGCCCACAACCTAGGCATGTGCCCTGACCGGAATTGAACTCTGTGACCTCTTGGTGCATGGGATACCACTCAACCACTGAGCAACACTGGTCGAACACTGACAGAATATCTGAAATAAAGTTCGCTTTGATTATTCTGTAATATTAAGGCTCATGTTTTGGCTTATTTTTCTTTTACATTTTAAAATGCTATGACGTTGATGTATTGCCTGAAAAAGTTAAAAGAGAATGTCAGATTCTGTACTAAAGGTATCAGTTTAGAAATATTATAGTCTTTCCCTATTTTATAAAAACTAGCAAATGTGTAAACTACAAAAGAAGTGATTCAGAAAAGTCTTTTAATAAAAGTTTAAAGTCTTCAAAATATATTTGCCCCTGGAGCAAACTTTTTTCATTTAATATTGTGTCTGTTAATTAGTGCTTCAAATTTGCAAATTCTTTATTGGTTTATATCAATGTAATACCCAAAGCTCATCTCATTGCCAGATTTGAATGAAATATGATCCTGTTTATTCTATTAAAATGAAGGCTTGAAATTGTTACCCAAATGCCACAGGAATTCTTGCCATTTTCTCATCAAATTCCTCATCAGATTTTTTGTTAAAGTCACATTGTTTTAGATTTTGTGCCTTGGCATTTAAATGAAATTCAATGTGCCCCACAGAGGAAACATCTGTAGGGACATATTATGTACAATATCCATTCCAATCAAGCAGAAGTGTACTGAGTGCCTGAATAAGGAGCTTATTCTTGCTTCACTTTCCTCTGATGTGGCTATTGAGAAGATCTGTAAGAGAGGGAACATTTATAAAAATTAAACCAGTAGTGAAGCACACTATTTTAAATGCTCAAATCAAATACTTTTTAAAGGCACGTTATCTGTTTCAATGAATGGATTCCTGTCTTTTTCTTTTGATGAAACATACTTTATTTATAGCATTTGATCCAGACTTTGGATGGTTTAGTAGGTAGGCGATGGTGATTTTTAAGATCCATATGCCTCAGTAAGTTCTTGTTTCCTTGATTTTAACAACCTACCATGTCCCTCAATAGTTAGCCTCAGTTCATATACTCTATATAACCTTTTATATTGGCAATCCTACACAAACCACCTACAACGAGTGCTGTGTCAAGATGGTCAAGGAATGGGAACAGTGCTATCCTATCTATAGACCCATGCATCAGTGAAAATTTTCTAAAATGGAGCACTTTCCAGGGTATGATGGCTAGGATTTCTATAAAATGGGGATAATTATTAAATTGACCCCATAGGGCTTTAATATATGTGGGGAGTAAATAAATAATATGTGCGGAGCACTTAACCATGGCACATGGTAAGTGCCTACTAAATATTAACTAATATTGTTTTTGTCAGGGATAACTTCACAGAGAGGATGGAATCAAAATTTGGTGGAATTTCATCAGCCTCAGAATAGGCATGTGCATAGCAGGAATAGCTCGCACAATGCTGTGGATGCAGGGAAGTGGAAAGTGTATTGAGAAATGGTCGTTAAGCTGATTTAATTGCCGCTGAAGGCTCATGGATATTGTCCACATCAAGTACAAAGAAAGCCTATTCGAGCTTAAGCCACTGAGCAACATGGCAGAGTGCAAGGAGAGCCATGTAGTTTCAATCGATGCAGCACTCTATTAGGTATGTGCTACCTAAAAGAGATATTTCTTTGCCAGGTACTTCAGTGTATAATTATGTAACAAAAATACTGAAGAATAAAGAGTGTGAACCACTCAGCATTAAACTGTCAAAATGCACTTGGATTCCTGTTGGAAGACAGAGCTTCTTTTAAAAGAAATAACTCAATCTCCAAGTCTATAGCAAAGTGAATAGTTTTCTTATCTTTTCTTTGCTTGGTCTCTGCTTACCTTTGCTATATCTATGACCTGTATTATGTCATGAACATGGAACTATGTCTTTATAGGTAAAAGGCAAATTGACAGTATATTATAATTCTCATTACTTTCTTACCTTTCAAATTTCTATCAAATCCAAGGGCTGGCTTTGTAGGTATTATTTTTTTTCACTCAACTAAAAAACTGTTGTGTGATAATGTTTGATAAATGTTGGATTATATAAAATTATACAGGTTTGCTCAACTGGCATGGCGCAGTGGTTGAGCATCGACCTATAAACCAGGAGGTCATGGCTGGATTCCCATTCAGGGCACATGCTTGGGTTGCAGACTTCATCCCCAGTGGCGGGTAAGTCCATCAAGGATTCTGTTATCATTGATTTTCTATCTCTCTCTCTCTTTCCCTTCCTCTCTGAAATCAATAAAAATATATTTAAAAAAATTATACAGGTGTTCTAACTTGAAGACCTCCTGGAGTCCCTAATGTTAATGAACATTTAAATCTATAAAAATAAGATGTAGTATACATGGTTTCTGACATTTATTTGGCATGTAAACCCTTTTCTATGTAACATGGTAGAACTTTTGCTTTTTGGGATACCTTTTGGGGTTTGATGCCCAGTCATACGGCTTTAGAGTCAAAGGGATATTTATGCAATAGTGATGGGCACTGGCACAGACTAGCTATAAACATTACAAAGTATTTTCAAATAATGAGAGCATAATACTTTACTTTTACATAGCTGATTCTCACTCCAAATTTAAAGCACTCCCACTAGACTTGTGAACTCCTTACATGTGGAATCATTTATCATTCATCTTCAGAACCTCAGTACCATACACAATCAGTTTCCACTGGGAATGGTAAGTGTATAGGATGTGGATGACCAGTAGCCAACTTGTTTTCTCTGCTACACAGAGAAAGCCTATCTAATAGGAAGAGGAGGATAGAGAGGAGAAAAAAGAGATAGAGGAGAACTCTGATGACACTGTTTCAGTTCCTGGACCTAGCTGTATCCAAAGCAAATATACCCCCAGGATTTTAATTTATGTGCTCTTATGAGTTTTCTTTTACTTTAAGTTACTTTGGATTTTTTCTCCACTAAAACCCAAAAATATCCTTACATATCATAAATGCAGTCTAGAGATTCCAGACTATGGACTTGATTAAGCAGAGGCAAGATATAACAGTGTCAAGATTCTCCCATGCATGACTAATGTGAGTGTGGCAGACTGAGAGTTGACCCAATTCTACTCTTTTATTGCTATCATAATCCAAGTTATTCTCCCAGGTGGAAAAGTGTCCAGCTGAGAAACACATTTCCCAGACTCCTTTGCTGATTGGGTATAGCAAGGTGATGTAGTTTTGGACAATGAAAAGTCTTAGCATAGGTCTAAGGGAAGTTTTTAGATGACAGCTGGCATGTGCCTTCACCTTGCCCCTCCCCTTTCCTCCTGTCTGTGCCAGCATCATAGTGTTTGAGGCTACTCAGACTGGGTTCACATGCAAGGCATGTGGTGAAGCAGAGATAGAAGAAGGCTTTGCATTGATAACATCATGGTACAACTTCCACACCAGTCAGGTACTTTCTACATCCTGACTTCTTATTGTGTGAAAACAAACAAACAAACAAACAAACAAGCAAACAAACTTTTATTTGGTTAGGCCACCATAAGTTCAATTTTCTGTTAGTTGTAGTTGAACCTGCTTCTGAAATGATACAGTAAGGCAGCTGATAAACTATCATCAACGTGTCTTGGAGATCCACCCAAAATTTATCAAAGTCTGGGGAATTAGAGGTAGGACATGCAGACAATGCGGGGCTCTGGAGGGTGTTGATGACTTTTCTCAATCTTTAATAAGTTCTCTAAGAACAAGATGAGTTCCCATTCAAGCTGATCCTCATAGACACTCTGACCAGAAAAGAATATTATATGTCTTGTGGATGAAATCTAGTGATGCAATCAGCATGGTGCCAAGCACCACAAAAATGATGAACAATGAGCATTCAGGGTGAGCATTGAAGACAAATTTTGGTGAATTTAGGATTTTAATGGACTCAAACTTGAGCTTATAAGTGGGGTGTTTTGATATGTTAGGTTGATTAAATATCTCTATCATACATTGTTCAATGATACGTGAACAATTAAAGCTATTCTTTTCTTACAATTAAAAATTTATTTGTATTATTTTGTCCTTTTTTGCTAAGTATGATTGCTTTAAAAATTATCTTCATAATGTAGTGGTAAAAAACATTGACTCTGAAGGAAAACTCCTTGAATTGGAATCCCAGTTTTTCTACTTAGCCATTTGACAGCAAATTACTAAACCTTTCTGCATCTTAGTTTTCTTATCTGCAGAATGAAAATAATAATAGTGCTTACCTTACAGAGTTTTTATGAGGATTAAAAGTGTTAATGCATATAAAGCACTTACAATGGTACTTGTCTTGAGTAACTGTGTTAGCTATTATTTTTTATTTTTATTATTGTAACTAGTGACTCAGTGCATGAATTCATGCACATTGAAAGGAAATTAATTAGAAGAAATATTTTAATATCGCTATTCATCCTTTCTCTATAATAGAAGTGTCAATCAAATTCACAATCTACAATGACAGATCGAAACACACACGTGTGATTGGCACCAGCAAGAGCTTTATATATATTGCACATGCACGAGTCAACTTAGCCTTTTATGTATATAGAATAAACTTGCTTAATTAGATCTGCTTTCTGATTTAGCTAAACTTTTTCAAGTCCAGTGAAGCGCCCCAATCTCTCTTTCAGATAATTGTCAGGAACACAACAGTAAATATCAACACAAAGCAGATTATTATTGTAGATCACATAGGGAGAACAAAGGGTGAAATATTTAACTGCAGCAGTGTTTGACTATATTCTGCTCAGTGAGGAAACCTGAAGTCATTTTCAAAGTTCACCATTTCTTACTTCTTTCACCATTTCTAAATATCTATTTTCCCAGCTAATGAAATAGGATTCCACTGAGTTTCCTACCTACCTACTCCAGGACTTGTGAGGATCAAATGAAATGAGGCATGGGGAAACGCTTCACAGACATTTGGTTAAAGTGTAAAATGTTTCCACCTGTGTTCCTGGGCTGAAGAAACTCTAAGGAGGCTAGTTACTAGGGAGAGGAAGCTGGGTATTGCTAAATGACATCATTACCCTGAACTCAGAGCCACCATTTCTATTGGGCTGGGCTGTGAGCTGCATTTTCTGCCAAGGGGTCTTGGCAGTGTTGGCTGCAACTTGGTGGGGTGTCACTCTGGGGTTGTGGTGGGGCCTGTGTCACAGTTGGGGGAAGTCAAGTATTGGTTTGTCGGTGCCAGGTCCATGGTGCCAGCCAGTGCGTATTATGGTAGCTCCTGAGTTGAGTGTCTGCTCACTGGTGGTCAGTGTGTGTCATAGTGACCAGTCAGACAGTAGGAGGGATACAGCATATTAGCCTTTTATATCCTATATAATAAAAGCCTAATATTCTAAGTGTCCGGTCACCAAGTGGGCCCTTCAACCAATCAAAGTGTAAAGTGTAATATACTACTGATATGCTAAGGCTACTCAACTGCTTGCTATAACCTTTACTGACCACCAGGGGCAGACAGGCAACCAGTTCACCAGTTGCCATGATGTGCACTGACCACCAGGGGATAGACACTCCAACCTGTAGGTTAGCTTGCTGCTGGGGTCTGGCAGATTGGGACTGAGCGAGACAAGCTGGACATACCCTGGAGCCCTCCCATGGTACCTCCCCAGCTAGCCAACCTTCTGTGTCCCTCCCTGATCCTGATCATACACTGGTGGGGTCCCTTGGCCTGGCTTGGCCTGCACCCTCTTGCAATCCAGGACCCCTCGGGGGATGTTGGAGAGCTGGTTTCAGCCAGATGGTGGAACGACTGGTCATTATGGCATGCATTGACCACCAGGGGGCTCAATGCAGAAGCTTCCCCCTGGTGGTCAGTGTGCTCCCACAGCAGGAGTGCTGCTCAGTCAGAAGCTGGGCTCATGGCTGGCAACTGCAGCAGCCGTGAAGGAAGCCTCTCTCATCTCTGCAGCAGACAGACAAACCTCAAGGGCTCCCAGACTGTGAGAGGGTGCAGACCAGACTGAGGGATCCCCCCACTGAGTGCATGAATGTCATGCACCGGGCCTCTAATATATAGACAGCTGAAAATGTTTTTAGACTATGAATTTAAAATATAAAGTTGTATTTTACAAGGTTATATGGTTTCATATTTGGAGTACTGATGAGGGTATTTTGAGAGATAGTGGGCCTGAAAATTTTTTTTCTGAGGGCCTAAATTTTAAATGTGACCTGCTTTGAGAATTTATCTCCACATGGATATTAGGTAGGTTCTGTATAGGAGCTTCAAAAGTGGTGATAGGTTTCATAGACTTGGAAGGCTTCATAAATCCAGAAACACTGATCGATGGTGATTGTTTCCTTCAGAACATGATAATTAAATCAGTTTTCAGGATGAAAAAAGCTGGGAAGTTTGGGGTCTTCAGTAAATGCCCCTCTGTTTCAGGTATATAAGCAGACTTCTCCATACAGCTATCTGCTTGGTGTGCAGTGAAGAAAAGTCTGGCCTTTCCAGTAAAGGAAGCCCCACCTCAGGAACAGTCTGCCTTATAACAGAGAACCCACTGGGTAAAACACCCCCCAGGACTGAGGAAGGTCAGAGATGGGAAATCACCCTGTTCTCCTGGGAATTTTCTTCTGCTTGTAGACCTTTAAGTTTCTTTATCTCTTCTGCCTTAGAGATGTATTGAAATTAAATCCAGTTTTTCTTCTGCCTGATTAGGCTGGGCTTATGGGGGTCCAGACATTTTATAACTTTACTAAGAGTTGTCTTTTTTTTCATTTCATAATAATTTCCCCCTTCAGGATAAATCAATAATGTATCCACTCATGGAGCAACGATGTTAAGAGACTAGCGAACCTAGACTTCCTTTGGACCAGAGACCTAATATTGCTTATAGGATCGCCTATTTTTCTTGCCTCCCCATTTAATTTATACTACTTAGATTTTCTTTCTTGGACAAAGCGTTCAAATAGATCTGAAATGTTAGTTTCTAAAGCAATCAGCTTCTGTTGACCAGGAGTTAGTAGTTGGAATGGTATTACAGTACTAATTCAATATACATAACGTGTGCACATATTTGAATGAATGTAATTAAAATGAGCTCTGTCTCTGACACCGGTTGTGGCACCACTCAGGGTTGTTAGACATCAGGGTTAGACTCTTAGGTTTATGACTTCAGGAAGAACAGCTCTTATGAAATGCCTGCTAAGGGCTTCATTAGTAGGTAATTGATATTTGGGGAAAATAATTTCTTTTGCAACACCTGGATGAGTAAAAAAATACTAACATAGGTAAAAATATTGTAAGAAGGAAAATGTAAGCAGCTATGATATTTTTCATAGTGGGGGATGAGGTGGCATCAGTCTTTGTTGACTTATACGAGGTCATGGCTTTGGTAATATGCCTCTCATCTCTTTTTGATGCAGATTCTGTGTCTGATGTGGTTTTTAAAATATCTCCAACTTTGGAGATTAGTGGCTTCAGAGACATGAGACATTTATTTTTCAAGGAAGCAGAGGTACTGCTATCTTCTTAGGAACAGTTTCTCAGATCAATAATATTCCCCATTGTACTGTCTTTTACTCTAGAAAACAATAATTTAAATAGTATCAACCAATGAACATGGATCAATGATAAACATGACTGTAGCATTAGGCTTAAATACATTTATGTGAAAGGCTTAAATACATTTATGTGAAAATCAAGTTACGTCTGGGCTGGGATTTTTTTCTTCAGCTCTTTTCCCCCTCTTACTGGGAATGATTGATGACATTGCTTCAGAAGAAATTAATACAAAGAATTAATTAGCAAAATCTAATATCCAGTAAATGTAGTCTGAAAAAAATTTCATGGGTGGTGATTGTAATAGCAAATGGAAGCAGAAAGGAAAGGAACAACTAGCGTTTCTGAGTCAGATTTTTGTCTCCTTTTATTCAGCCACTCATGGAAAGAGCAATTGAGGGGGAGCCATGAACTAAGGTGACTTAGGTCTTCATGAGAAACAAAGAGGCTTTAGGAAGTGTCATAAAATAGCCATTTAGTACATTGACCTCGTGTATTTAAAGATTATGAGATTTTACAGTAGTTGGGTTATAAAATATCAATTTAGAGCAACAGCAAATTTCCTGATATTCATTCAGTTTATAGGCAATTCCTGTTCTGACGCAAATGTATAGGCCCGGGTGACCAGGTTCTGTAGGCCAATGCTGCATTTTTCTGTAGGGTGGGGGCATGGGGGCACCCTCAATAGCTTTTACCTAGAAAATGGGTAGGCTAGCAGTCTCCTCCTCAGTCAAGCCATTTGTATTGTAGGAGGCTTTAAATGAGTTATATTATTTATTGGAGCTCTCAGTTTTTGTTTTTTGGTGTTTTTTTTTTTTTTTTTTTCCTTTTTAGCCACCAGGTCAGCCAGGGGAATGGAGAATAGAGGGGATGTTGGGTTTATGTGAGTTTACATGATCCCACTTTGAGGAGTTTATAAAGCCTCTGGATCCTGTGCTTCACTAATTGCAACATTTAAAGATAAAGCATGACTAAAAGAATACCTCCATTATGAATCGCTTGCTATGTTAATATTCAGATGGGTCTTTCTGGTTTGTATTTCATTTCAAAATTAGGGTATTTTTTCCTTCCCTAAAGATGTATGCTTATTGAATGTATTTAAATTACTAGCTAATTTTTTCAGGGTGGGGGGAGCCCTGAGGCAAGTGTAAAACTAGTAGCTACAGAAAGCTGGAGAATCAGATGTCTGCTGGGCAAATTGACAGAACTCATTAATCTTCGATGCCGTGTGCTATAGAGTCTGTCCTTTCATGCACCTGCCCAAGCCGAAAGTAATTACACAATGGCACTATTAATACTGAAGAGCTTGAGTGGGGAGAGGGTTATCTTCTCTTCTTAGTAATTGATTGCCAGCTGATTAGTGGACAACATTTTTCTTGCAGCATAATTGCCTTTGTGCTATCGTAGCCTCTCTGACTGATTTTGAGGCCCTGACAAGAGCATTGTAGCCCTGAAAGTAATGAACTGGAACTCAATCGCTGCAAATTCCCCAAACAGTAGATGCCTAGTTAAATGTATTTCCATGATATCCTAAAAAATAGCAATCATAACTAAGGATCCCATTTTTTTTCCCTTCAAGGAAAACCATAGAATTCCATTTGGAAAAGGGTGTATTTGTGAAGAAATAAATGGAAACAATGACATATGATTTTTTTTGTCATTAATGGCTGTGATAGACCAATCAAAAACTAATTGTGTGGGATTTTTAAGGAACTTGTGAATAAGTGCTGGTGATAAGGAGGTTCTTATTAATTTTTAGTCAATATTTGGCCTTGGATTTAAGACTGTTGACAACATATTTGAGCCCAAGCATAGAATTAGAAGATTTGAATGCCATTTTATTTCATGGTAGACATAAATGTCAAAACAATCACCTCTTTCTTATTACAAAAATATTTGATGGATGTGCCTTTATAAACTGTATTAGATGCTGAAGTAAGAAGGGAGAAAGTGGAAAGTACGTATTTTAAGTCTATGAGCTAAATAGTTAAGCAAATTGGAAATGAATGAACAGTGCATGTATTTCATCTAAATGTCAATGAAGACAAGAGGGCTTCCTTTGGTTCCCATGGGCAACCTTTACATTTATACAAATGGAAGTAAAAATATAACAATACATTTCCTAACTTTAAGAACATTAAACAGAAAATCTTTAAACTTTAAAAGAGAAAGTGCTACCATCTATTCTAACAAAAGAGTAATATTGAAATTGACCATTTCTCTGGGATGCCTAAGCCACGCCCACCAGCCAAACCATGCCCACCAGCCAATCAGAGTGGTTGTATGCAAATTAACTCAGCCAAGATGGAGGTTGGCAGCGCAACCACAGAGGCAGCGGGGCGGGTGGCGGGCCTCGGGGTGTGTGGGGTGGGCAGGGCGTAGGCGGTGGCAGGAGATTTCTGATCCCAGTGATTGTTAAGAATAATTTTTCAACTACTTATTGAACCAAGTAAAATTGCATTAGTGGAAAACAAGGTAATGAGGAATTGTGAAATCAGGATCTGGATGAGAGAAGTAGACTAAATAAGTGAAATGGACATGTGGGATGTTTTCTCTTTTAGAAAGGTGCATTGATTTATAAGCAAACTGCCATCAGCCCCTCACCCAGGCTGGCCAGGTATGCCAGCAGGTGGAAATCCCCCGAGGGGTCCCAGATTGTGAGAGGGCACAGGCCGGGCTGAGGGACCCCCCACCGAGTGCACAATATATTGTGCACCAGGCTCCCAATTCTATATAATAAAGAGGTAATATGCAAATTGACCATCACCCCAACATACAAGATGGCCACCCCCATCTGGACACAAGATTGCCGGCAGGAGAGGGCAGTTGGGGGGGACCAGGCCAGCAAGGGAAGGGCAGTTGGGGGGATGCAGGGAAGTTGGGGGAGGGACCAGGCCAGCAGGAGAGGACAGTTGGGGGGGGTACCCAGGCCTACAGGGGAGGGCAGTTGGGGGTGACCAGGCTAGCAGGGGAGGGCAGTTAGGGGCAATTAGGCCAGCTGGGGAGCAGTTAGGTGTTGATCATGCTGGCAGGGGAGTGGTTGGGAGCCAGCAGTCCTGGATTATGAGAGGGATGTCCAATTACTCAACAAGGATTGGGCCTAAACAGACTGTCAGAGATCCCTTGAGGGGTCCCAGATTGGAGAGGGTGCAGGCTGGGCTGAGGAACACACACCTTCTCCCACCCCTGTGCATGAATTTTGTGCACTGGGCCTCAAGTAAAGAGTATAATTTGGTAATCATTAGAACAAGATCTATCTTCTCAAAGTAGGGGGTAGTGGTCAAGATTTTCTTCAGTGAATACTGACATACAAAGAGGATCCTTGACAGACTGTCCAAACTCTGAATCTTGGAGGGATGAGGGGGGTGGGGCAGGGTACAGTGGCAGGGTGGGTGGCAAGAGATCAACCAAAGAACTTGTATGCATATATGCATAATCCATGGACACAAACAATTAAGGTGGTGGAGGCCTGGGGCAGAGGGTGGAGGAATGGTGGTGGGCTATAAGGGGTCAATGAAAGAAAAAAAGGGGACATGTGTAATACTTTCAACAATAAAGATTTAAAACAACAACAACAAACAAAGAGGAACCTTGTAATACCATTGTGTCTATTTTTTTAGCCAAATATTTTAATACATTTAGGTGCATATTCAGCAATATTTGCCCATACTTCTAATTGATATCACGGCTCCAGGAAGGCAGCATTACTGAATTAGTAATTTGCCTCTCAAGGCTCAAAGAGGTATATTTTCACAAATATTTTAATAAGAATAACCACTAGAGCAAACTATCCTAATAGACCAGATGTGGTGTTGGCTGCAAGCAGCTTCTTCTCAGCTATTGTTATTTCTGTAAGCATACAGATTGACAGTTCTCCTGTTTAGATTTGAGGAGTTTTAGAGTAAGATTAATGCCAACATAACAATAATAGTCATGTTGCAAATTCTAGTAAGGAGAGGTATAGGTTATAATGTAAAGAGAGTTAAGATCCGTTGAAAAATGAAAAGAGATGAGACAATGATACATATTGCAATTCCCTGTGAATTAGACATTTGACAGTGAGAAAATTCTGAAATACACACTGAGTCAGCCATAATGTGAAAAGTACAGCATGAATACATTCAACTGCAATTAATAAGAGACAAAAATATGTGATTGATGGAAAATCTTTTGAGTGCATGGCTAGAAGATCAAAGTAAATTCTGAGTTCACATTAGCTTAATATAAATTCAGTGGAAGGTTAAGAATTTGAGAACCTGAAAGCTAAGCATAGTGCATCACCGATGAGACTTTCATCAAGCCCAGATGGAACTTCCTCCAATCTGCACAACATCAAAGTGAGTAGTCAGCACATTGAATGTGGTGCTGTAACTGCTGAGGAGTTAGTTCCCTATTACCCTTGCTGGGATGATCACAACAAGGGTAATTTGCTTCAATGGGTCCTCACAGAGATGAAATTCATCTATTTTAGGGAGAGATGCCTGATAATATGACAAACAAGGTTTCAATCTATGATGGGCTACCTCACGCTCCTATTTGCTAGAAATGATGTGAAACTGCAGCAGAAACCTTTCATGCTTTTAGTGTGGAATATTCAAGATTCCTTCAGAATATTGCTGCAGATCTACGTGTTGTTTCCAAAACCAAGAGTCTAAATTATACTCCCTATGTCTGAAGATTGTTGTTTCTCACTACATCACTCCTGAGATTAAAAATATTGTGACCCAAAGATGCTACCTTTTCACAACGTCATCCTGATAATGCCCAGGAACATTGACTTTCCTCCCATTTTTCATTCAATGATCATCGTTTTGATGTTCAAGTTGTTTACCTATGTCTAAATTCTACCTCAACTTCATAGCCACGGGGCTAGGGTTTTATTTATTTAGTTTAAAAAATTATCTGAGACCCAAAGTTAAAAATGCAAAAGCAGTTTTTCAACTTCTTTCTCTCCAAATCTACCCATAAAAACTATAGAAATGTAAACTAGAAAAGGCAACACACCATGTAAAAAGGTAAAGTACCCGCTACAACTGAAACTGTGTACAAGAAAGCACACCTACCTGGTGTGAAGTTTGAATGGGAGTGACAAGGAGGCTGGGAGTCCACAAATGCCACCTTGAACCCAAAGCAGAACCTATATTTTCCTAAAAGTAAGTTTCTCTGATCTTAAAAGACATTATTTAAGGGCCTTTTTATTAGAGATATCATCTAGGGTAGTAAGTGTACCAAGAGAGAAGTGGGAAGTAACTCTGAGAAAATATAAATACCACTGTCCTTCAAGTTGGTTTTGAAGGAGAAAACATGCCAGCAAGCCATCTTACTTTTAATTTATTTATTTGTTATTATTTTAAAAATAAATCTTTATTGTTGAAAGTATTACATATGCCCTCCCTTTTCCCCCATTGCCCTCTCCCAACCCCCTCCCCACCTCACTCTTAATTTTTAAATCATCTACCTAAAGGAGGAGGTACTATAGGCGAAGAAGAGTTGGTATAAGTTAGAGTACAGGTGGTGCTTTGCAGTTTAAGGAATGAGCACAGTCTGAACACTGATGCTTGACTTGTACAACAAGCAAACCATCCCTAGAATCTTTTCATTATAGGCACAATTTCAACATATTCCTTATAATATTGCACCACTGATGCAAATATTTTGAAATATATGAAAAGGTAATATTTTTAAAAAATGTGTTCTGGGACAGCAAACATTTATCTCTAGCCACATCTTTTCCCTCAGGCAATAGCAGACTGGTTAGGAGAGTGTTTATCACACATATCCCATAGAAGCTATTGATTGCTTTGACTTAACTCTCTTCTCATCCCTTCACACATTCTTCCATAAGTAGCCAGCTGCATTTTAATAAGAATAATACTTGTAGACAAATTAGTATGGGGGCTAGAAAATATCTAATCTAATAAAAGAGTAATATTAAAATTGACCATTCCTATGGGATGCCTAAGCCACGCCCACCAGCCAATCAGAGCGGCTGTATGCAAATTAACCCAGCCAAGATGGAGGCTGGCAGTCATGGAGCTGGAGTAAATAGCAGGCTTCTGTTGCACCAGGAGTAAACTGTCTGCCTAGGCCAGCTGGGCTTCTCCCGGCTCAGGCAACATTGTTGTAATTATAGAAGCCACGGAGCTGAACTAAACAGCAGGCTTCCGTTGCACCAGCGATGGAGAAAACTGCCTGCCTAGGCCGGCCTGGCCTCTCTCTGCTCACGGCAACATTCTAGAAGCCACAGAGCTGAAGCCAACAGGAGGCTTCGTTACCTGCATAGGCCTCAATTTAAAGCAACAGTTTCAATTATAGAAGATAAATAAACCCCAGAAACTTGCTTCCAGCCAGCCTTGCTGGGACATTGGGTCAATGGGAGCTGTGGGCAGCCTGAAAGCCTTGAAAACAGCCCTCAGCCCGTCACCCAGGCTGGCCACACCCCAATTGGGTGAGGGTCCCCACTGGGGGGCTTGGC
Organism: Murina feae; assembly: GCA_004026665.1. Taxonomy (NCBI): domain Eukaryota; kingdom Metazoa; phylum Chordata; class Mammalia; order Chiroptera; family Vespertilionidae; genus Murina; species Murina feae. The sequence continues at coordinate 40,124 of PVJC01005571.1, forward strand.
CAGCTTGCAAACAGCCATCAGCCCCTCACCCAGGTTGCCCAGGTACCCCAGTGGGGACCCAAAACCTGAAGGGACTGTGGCAGCCTGAAAACGCCCCTCAGGTCCTCACCAAGGCTGCCCAGGCACCCCAGTAGGGCCCCCAAACCTGAAGGGGCTGTGGGCAGCCTGAAAATGGCCCTCAGCCTGTCACCCAGGCTGGCCACACCCAATGGGATGAGGGTCCACAGTGGGGGGCTTGGCCAGCTTGCAAACAGCCATCAGCCCCTCACCCAGGCTGGCCAGGCATGCCAGCAGGTGGACATCCCCAGAGGGGTCTCATACTGTGAGAGGGCACAGGCCGGGCTGAGGGATCTCCTGAGTGCACACATTTTTGTGCATGAGGCCCCTAATAAAATATAAGAGAAAAATAGCAATGAGAAGATAAATGGAAAAAAAATATATTACAAAAATAAATAGGAAAAGGTAAAATTTTCAGGTTTGAGAAAAGGTAGTTCACAGATTTCTCTTTAAAAATAGCTCAAAGGAAATGTAGTTTTCAAAGAAAAATAGAATAAAAAACTGGAGGATATGAAAAGAGAGATTGCAGTGTTTCTAAAAGAAATGGAAGAGAAAATAAAAACAATGAGGTGATGAAAGCCGTATAGAAAGAAAAATGAATGAATGTGATGGAAAATGCCATGTTACTTATTGAAGAAAAGATTATAAAAAATGGAACAGGAAAAAATTACTATGAAATAATATAATAGCAGGTGCACTTTATGAATTAAATACCTGGATCTATAGGTAAACAGAGTCTTAGAAAACAATTGATATAAAGCTACCCACACAGAGATATATTCTAGGAAACTTCAGGGCTAAGGAAAGAATCCTTTTCCATCAGGAGAAGAACTAAGAAATAAAAATGTGCACACACTTAGTTTTAGGCTAGCCTCAGTCTTCTCACAACAACATCCACTATTAGATGGCAGTGGTACTATATATATATATATATATATATATATATATATATATATATATATATATATATATATATATATATATATATATATATATATATATATATATATATATACACACACACACACATTTCTGAAAGACATAAAATGTAATCAAAGAATTTGATACTCAACCATCTTATCCTTCAAACTTAAAGTTTAAAGCATTCTTCATCTGCAAATCCTCAGGGAACACAACACTCATGAGCCTTTCTTGAAAAAACATTTGGTAATTCCAACCAACCAAAAGGTGATCAAAATTAAACTCATGAATAAAGCAGCTGTGGCAAAAAAAAAGAGGATGGGTATTAAGCATGGGAAGATAAAAAATAATAACTGAAAAATTCTTGACAATATTGATTGGAGAACAAAATGTAAACTCAGATAAAATAAAATGAATAATATAATTAATAAAATTTGGTGATATGGGAGAGAAATGGGAAGAAGTGGGAATATGCTAGTTTCTTCAGTTTCATAGTGAGAATAATAGGTACTACTTAAATCAGAAGCATAAGTTTAAAAAAGTACTAATTCTGCCTTGGCTGGTGCGGCTCAATTGGTTGAGTGTTGTCTCATGCACCAAGAGGTTTTAGGTTTGTTTCCCAGTCCGGGCACATGCCCAGGGTTAGTGCAGAAGGCAGATGATCAATGTTTTCTCTCTCTTTTTCTCTCCCTTCCTCACTCTCTAAAGTCAATAAAAACATATTTTTAAAAACTGGTTCCAACTTTCAATATTTTTAATAATCTATTTAGTGTTAAATGAATTTCTTTTTAGAAACACATGTCTTATAGTAAAGAAACGTTTCAATTTTAATTTTTATTAAATTCATATAAAACTTAATAAAGGTTTTTTATTCCAAAATGGGATATATAGATGATTTATTTTGGGGGAGTCCTGTATCCATTTCTTCCCTCACGTATATGTATTAATTTTCTATTGTTATCACAACAAGTCACCAAAACTACAGTTCTATAGACAAAAGTCTAACTTGGATCTCACTGGGCTAAAGTCAAGGTGCTGACAGGACTTTGCTTCTTTCTGTATGTTCTAGGGGAGAATATTTCTCTTGCTCTTTTGAAGTATTGATAGAATTCAGTTCTTTGAGTTTATAGGACTGAGGTCCTCATTTTTTTGTTGGCTATAAACTGAAGGCCATACTCAGCTTCGGGAAACCTCTCTGCCAGCTCATGTCCTTCTTTCTTCATCTTCAGAGCCAGAGAAGGTAGGTTGAGCCCTTACACATCTCTTTGATCCTTCTTTCATTGTTGCATTGCTCTGGTTGCAACCTGAAAAAATTCTCTGCTTTTAAGGATGTGTGATTAGTGTGTTCACCCAAATATCCAGGTAATCTCCCATATCAGCATCTGTAACACTTATCATACCTCCCAAGCTCCTTTTGCCATGTGGGATAACATGGCAATGGGGATTGAGATGTGGACATCTTTAGGGGGAATCATTATTCTGCCTATCATGCTACCCATCAATATACTTATTTAAACATTTTCTTCAGGAATATTAAAAATAATTATTACTGAGTGTTGGGCATCCAGTGAGTTTTAATTAAAATATCTTTCATGTTGTTTAAAGTGTTTCATAACGAGTTTGTAAAATTGCTACATGAGAACATTGCTACATGTTGCCTGAGAAGGTGTTTAAATAAGTAACAAATGAGAAGAGTAGACTGAGAGGCAGTTTTTAAAAAGACATAGATATCTACAAGGTCGAAGCATCTTGATGTTTTCTTTGTGAGATCACAAACACAAATGTGAATAGTGTATGGGACTTGTTATCTTGGGACATAAGTGTCTGTCACAGTTTGGAGTTAGAAAATAAAACTTGTCTTAAAGTACTTTTGGAAATAAGCAAGGAAGTTGAACTTCAACTACAGGAAAGATGATTTAACAAGATTAATTAGACCTATGTAGGAGTTGACAAAGAGGGTTTGATGAACTGAAATCATAGAGGTTTAAAGAATGACAGGTTGAAGAACCCTAAAGATTTTGATGTTTGATCAGTGCCTATATTTCCTTATTTTCCCTCTCACATATATCCAATTGAGTTTTAGTTGTTTTAAAACTACACATACATTTAAGGAAAAAATTTTGTCAATGTTAAGAATATTCAAATGATATTGTTTTAGGGGGTTGATGGGAAAAAATTAGATAATCTTTAAGTTGATAAATAATCATTCTTCCTCCCATTTATGGGTCTTTATGAAAAATGAAATCAAATCAATGTTGTAACTATTATCTCTCAACCAGAGGCCTGGTGAATGAAAATTCATACACTCGTGGGAGGGGGAGGAGGGTTCCTCAGCCCAGCCTACACCCTCTCACAATCTGGGAGCCCTCAGGGGATGTCTGACTGATGACTTAGGCCCGCTTCCTGTGGGGAGCAGGCCTAAGCCATAGTCTGGCCTCCCTCTGTGGGATGCCACCAGGCGGGAGATCAGGGGATGACACTGGCCGATCAGATCGCTGTTCCCTCCCTCTGCCCACTGGCAGGTGCCTTGCCTGCTCACTGGCCCACCCCCCCCGCTGATTGGTCATCCCACTAATTTGTCCTTCTGCCATTTGGTCCATTTGCATATTACCCTTTTATTATATAGGATAGTACAATCCCAATGCTGTGAAAACTGGTTTTCCCCACAATTATTATGCACCGGGCAATTTCTTTGAAATAGTTTTATCTCCTGTTAGCAAACACTTACTGTTTTATCTGTCTAGTATTTTTATTTCCCAATCCCACTCCCTGGAATAGTATCTTTCTTTATTTTTGAGTGTTTCTTTTCCCCTTGTTTTAACCACATAGTTCTAGTAAGAGCTGCCTTGTTCTTACATGACCTTGCCCCCCAGATAACAGTAGCGGGTGGGGGAGATGAGGGGATGTGGCAAACACCTTCACCTGTCCAACAGTAGTATTTTCTGAGCATGGCTAATTCATCCGAAGTTGGGCACCTGAGGAAGTGTCACTCAGATGGTCAAGTTAGGTGCTGTGAGGACTGAGAGCTGCCTGTGATTGTACTTGTCCCATGTGTGCCACCCTGTGGAGAACCCTGGTCGTCAGTGAGGAAGACAAAGTTGGCATGCAGAGAAAAACCAATGATGGAGACGGGGAATCCTGGCAGTGCTTAGGTTCCTGGTTCCATTTTCTGAGGCCCCCTTGCACTCCTACTTCTGTGATTTGATCATTTAACTATACCTTGGAGTCCTGGAGACAATAATTACTTCTTTGTCTTATTAAAAAGTTTGAATTTGGTTTCTGTTATATGCAATCAGAAGAGTTCAGGCCGATTTATGCTTGCGTAAAACACCAAGATATTTTGCCTCTTTAAAAATGGCATATGTCATTCCATCACATTCATATTCACATTCTGTTGAATGTGACAGGAAGAGATGCAGGATGTCAGACAAAATCATGGAAGTCACAGTGACATGACAAGTTTCCATATTAGAAGTAATTTCTGAGTAAAAGAAGAAAGAATTGAGAGTAGACATTGAAGAGCCATGGAGCTGGGTGGTGGACACAGTGACTAAGGAAAAGGCCGAGAGAAAGATGGGTTATCCTGGGAAAGAGTGAGAGTTCTGCTCCTCCCTCGAAATATATACCTCTCTCTAGGGAGTTCAACACATGTTCATTTAAAAGTTTTTTATTATTTGTATCATAATAAATTTGATATATATGGCAATAAATAATGCAAGCATGTCAGTCTCTCTGCAATTCTCTCCTTTCCCTAAACCCCATTATCAAAAGTCAATCTTATTTAACTGTTTACCCTTCCTTTTGATGCATCCTTTCACCAAAAGACTCGAGAATGTATTTCTGCTTCTGTTTCAGAATGCATACACATTGGACACTATTTATTAGCTCTTTGAAATGACAGATGAGGATCTGGCTCACTTATATCACTTCTCCTCTCCAACTAGATGACATTTATATAATTTTTAGTTTGTACATTATCTTTGTACATATGAATAATTTCCTTAACCATTTTTTTTGCTTCATCAATTTCCTTTATTATCTCTTGACTACCAAGTTTTTAAGAAGAAAATATTAAAATTTCTATTCATTCTTTTTGTTCTCTTCCTCCTTTCACATGACAGCTCCTGTCAACACCCCTTTAATTTTTACATTATTAAGACTGTTAAAAACATATTCTGCCTTATAGTCACAACAAAGTACTCCATTCTTTGTCTGTGAAATGAATAGAAAAGTTGAAAAGCAATGAACAATATTTGCATGATTATGGCTATTATTAATGTTGGTCCAATTAGGGTGTTAAATTTCCTTCTCTAGAGTACCACGAAGTTAAAAGAAGTATTTGGGCCACAAGAATAAAATTCTTCTTTGCACTAATTACTGTAAATGAAAAAGTTTTTCCTGAGGTACCATCAATTGCTTCCTGCCTTAATTGATTTCATATTTGAAAGATTAATACATATTAATCTTTGTATTACTATCCTGAATTTAAAAGTTACATTGCTTTCTATTCTTAATTTATTTGATTTCCCTCCCGCACCTCACTTAAATTACATTTTTTTTCTATCAAATGCCCTTCTTTCCCTACAATATTTTGTAGTGTTCTGTCTTATTTCAAGCTGGATTAGTGAAAGTGCAGTCATCATCCCAAGATTTCTTTTGACTGTTCTCCTTGACTAGACCTTCTCTCTCTCTCTCTCTCTCTCTCTCTCTCTCTCTCTCTCTCTCTCATATTTCTTCATTTTTTTTTCTGAGACATATCCTTAAGGAACTTTCTTTAAAAAGAGCTTATGTGAGAGGTAAAAATTTCTGAATGCTATATATAGGAAAATGTCTTTATTTTTAAATTTAATAATATTGTAGATTAGTTGAGTGTAGAATTTGAAGTTGAAAGAATTTTGCCTCAGAATTTGTTTTCTTGTGTCCATTCAATGAATCTTTTTAATCTGAAAATATTTTTTCAATGTTAGAAAACCCTCATATTTCTTGGATAATTGTATTTTACATCCTCCCCCCCCACCCCCCCGCATTGTCTCTTCCGAGGGTGGGGAGGAGGGAGGAATGGGAAAAATACAATTAAATCAATCAGCAAATTAATTAATAAAATCAAGTAATACATTGTTGAGTGCTTTAATCATAAGTTTGCTATCTATGCCACTTTCAGCCCACTTCTTATGTATCTTCTGCCATATCTTCTGACTCTTAAGTACAGGACTTTGTAACATTTTGTTAGGAAAATTGGCTTCTATCTTTACAGAAGTTTTGCTTTATAATTTTTAAGGCTGAAGCATTCTCTGTTTTACCCATTACTCTTTTCCCTTATTCCAGGAATTAAAGTACCTCACTCACTGATACCTAGACAATCCTGTCTTTCTTCTATTGCATATTTATTACATATTTACTCCTTTTATATACTTTTAATGCTTTAATTTAGGGAAATATTGAGAGGGATGGGAGGCAAATTGCCTGGTCTGCCATCTTGAACCCAAATTAAACAACTGTGTATTTATCAAGAAAGAGATTAAAACTAAAAGCAGCTGTACAAATGACCCGAAAAGGGTTCAGAATAATTTACATTAATAACAAGGCAACACATTTTAGTTTATGATGTTGACAACAATGTCTAGTTAACTTTTATTTCAATAAAGATTTTAATTCATATTTCATAAAACTATAGGAATATTACACACTGGAATTTTACATCAGCCACATCAAAACAGCAGAATATTTTAACATATTAATTCCTATAAGACATTGTTTTAAACTTGGAATATAAAATGATTTATATAGCATTTGACTCTCAAGGTACTTATTAACTTGTGAACATGTATGTAGCAATAAGGATGTACTTTTTAAAGAAATATTCATACCCTACGTAAGAAATATATGCATGCTTCCTATTGCTGAAGGCTTAAGATAAGCAAAGAGGAGAGGCCTAATGTAGTATTTGTAAAACTGCAATGTAAATTGCTATTAAAATGCAAGCTAGAATTATTTTATAAGGAAGGGCAAAAGGGTGAGCAAAAGCATAGTCACAGGAAAGCTCAGATTATTTCTGGACAGTTTGGTTGGGGTGAGTACTGGCATAGATTAAGAGCTGGAATTGGGAAGTTATCCATGCTTGTTTGATCACCCAAATGAGGTGATGGGTGGATATGTTGGGAAAAAAACATTAGTTCTTTTTTTAAGGAATAGAAATGTCAACTGTCAAGTTATGTTAAAAAGCGTGTGTTGGATTTTGAACTGGACCAGTACTGAACATTTTAATTTCTTAAATGTAATTCCAGGAGGTGGAGAAGCCAAGTTGTCTTGCAAACTGATGGATGTTTATGATCCTAGGACTTTATGGTAATCTTTTAGTTGCTTGTTGTCTTAGTCAGTTCAAGTTGCTATTTAAAAAGTGTATCATATACTGGGTGTCTTAAACAATAAGCATTTATTTCTCACTGTTCTGGAGGTTGAGAAGTTCAAGTTCAATGCTCTGGTAGATTAGCTGTCTGGTTCATAGATGGCTGTCTTCTCACTGGATCCTCACATGACAGAAAGGACAAGAAAGCTCTCTGGGGTCTCTTTCAGAAAGACACCAATCCCATTCACGAGGGCTCTGTCCTCAAGACCTAATCACCTCCCGAAGCTCTCTACCTGCAAATATCCCACAATGAGGATTAGGTTTCAACATCTGAATATAGGGGCACAAGAACATGCAGTCTATAGCAGTGCTTACTGGGCAATTTTAAATTCAACTTTGGTTTTCTCTTCTGTAAAACTGGCTGGCATTATTGATGTGCCTCACAAAGACATTATGATGCACTTATAATTTGATGGAGGAAAATGTGTAGGTGACCAGATTAGGTGTTTTGATAAAATTATAATGGATTCTGGCTACTATATTATGGATTATCAAGATAACTTTTTCTTTCATTTTTTCATATGCAGAGAGTATTTTCAGAGTCATAATATGATAACATTAAAAAAAGAAAGGTAATCTTTATATTTTCATGTAGGTTGAACTCAGCAATCTAAGTTTAAGCTTTCTTAAGCAGCACAAAGATAATAAGTTTACTTAAATAAGTGTCAGATCATGTTACCACCTTCTTGGAGTGTGTATTAATTTTGTATCATTCTCTTCTGCCTGTAAAGGCTGGCTATGCACTGAAATGTGAGTATTTTCATAATGCTCTGCGTAGTTAAGTGAAGATTTCCCTGAAGACTGTATTTTTTTAAAATGGGGCATATTTTGCTCCTTTTGGTGGAGATGGGTAAGAAAGTTATTCTTTCAGATCCGTATTTTTTTTAAAAAAATGTTTTTATTGATTTTTTTATAGAGAGAGGAAGGAAGAGAAAGATAGAATAACATCCTATTAGCTTCTTCCCAACTCCCCCACTCTTCACACCAGGGATCAAGCCTACAACCCAGGCATTACCCTGACCTGGAATTGAACCTGAGATCTTTTGGTGCATGGGATGACACTCAACCAATGAGCCACATAGGTCAAAGCCAGATCTGTATTGTTTCCATTTATTAAACAACAAAGAAAAGTTTACCTTCATTTGATTTAACTAGTCAAATTTGATTCCTAAATTCCTCAGTCTCTAAAACTTTTCTGCACGTTGCAAACTAGTCACTAACTCTTCTCTATTAGAGTTGTCATGGAAGTGAGGAATCTCAAGAGGGAAAATTTAAATGATTTGACAAAGAAGGCTTGATATATCTGGATTTCCATACTATTTCTTTCCATTTGACACCAGGAATAAGCTTTATGAGAGATATGGAGCAGGGTTTTGATGCTTAAATGCTATTGCCCACTTCTAATCTTCTCTGATGACATGTGAATTATGACGTGATGGCAGTAGCCAAAAGGAAAGTCAAATACAGTTTTTATTAATAGCTGAAATGTGCTCATGACATCCAAGTTTAGAACTCCATAGAATCTATACTAGTATATATAAAAACCCAGTGACCATTAAGGTGGAATGACCTGAACAACCAGAATGACTAGTTGCTATGACACTCACTGACCACCAGGGGCAGACATTCACCGCAGGAGCTGCCCCTTGGTGATCAGTGCATTCCCACAGTGGGAGCGCCACTCAGCCAGAAGCTGGGCTCATGGCTGGTGACTGCAGCGGTGGCAGGAGCTTCTCCCACCTATGTGGTGGCACTAAGGAGCTGTGAGATAAGTGGTAAGAAGCAAGCAGGCATGCGGTAAGGAGTGAGCAGGTGGGCGGTTAGGAGCAAGGGGTCCTGAATTGCAAGAGAGTTGTCCTATGAGGGTTCCAGATTGCAAGAAGGCGCAGGCTGGGCTGAGGAAACCCCCCTCCCCGCAATGCATAAATTTTGTGCATCAGGCCTCTAGAATGTTAAGAATGGAGATCAGATTGTGTTCCTGAGGAAGCAACCTCTGAGTCAAAGTTTAGTTTACAATGAGGGCTCAGGGATCTATTCCTGCAAAAAGGGAGATAAGGAAGCAGGTGTAGGCAGAAGCGGAAGCTGAGCTGTGATGCAGGTCAGTCACAGCCTAGGACAACTCTGAAAGTTCTGGAGCTAGAATGGGCCTTTGGAGTTTTTCTGAGTTGGGCAGAGATGCCAGGCTTTTATGTTCCTGTATCAGTTAGCACTAGGTGTGGGCTTCCCTGGGAAGATAAGTGATCTTGGGGAGAGGGCGTGGCTTTCTATGACTAAATCCCCAGAGGAGGAGGCATTAAAGGCCAGAAATTGGTGTACCAAGTTCATCCTTGAAGGAGGATCTGGGCTGTGCATTGTAATGTCTGCTATACCAACCAAACACTCTTACCAACAGTCCACATGGACAAAGCCACTTAGAGGTTATACTTACAACCTGGAAGTCACACGCAGAGACATCCTATTGCCTGAGTACAGGAAGAGGAAAAGAGAAGGCATTGAGACTAGATCTATTTTTGAATCACCACAACTGTGGCAACTAGTGAATGTGGCTAAACTGTACTCCATGTAATGAACAATGTGATGAGTCACTCTTGCATGCTGGATAGAAGCTTTTAGGAAGTGAATAGACTGGCTAACGTGTTGAGCTCTAACCTTCTCCCATGAAGTGAAGCAATAAAATGAGTAGAGAAGAAAGTATCCTACCTAAGAATCCCATGTGCCCAATTACCATTAAATCCCACTTTATATATCCTTTCCATTTGCATGTCCATATTTAAACAGAAAATCAATTATTTTAAAACTTAAAAATGAATTTTATAAACAAATAGTTTATAGTCATTTCCAAATATAGCATTTCAGAGAATGACAGTGTCTTAATAGCTGGCATCCAAGTTTAGTAAATTTAGGTGGAGATGACAATGGGATTCTTGGCCGAGGCTTGCTGTGGTATTTGTTATTTTCTCGTGTGTGTGTGTGTGTGTGTGTGTGTGTGTGTGTGTGTGTTTAACTTTTAGACCTTCTAGTTATTGAACACTTCAACTCTGGAGCTATAAAAATATGACATCTCAGTTTTGGGGAAATGAATGTAAGAAGCAAAAATTGAGGCCATTTCTTTCTTTTTGGAGTTAGCAATTGCCCTTTGTTGCAGAGATTATTAAATTTCCATTTAAGTAGGTTCTGCAATAATAGAAAAAGTTATTGAAAGAATTTTAAAGCTGTCTTTATATGCATCCAGCCAAATATAGCCTTCAAAGAGCTCCCCCATGGGAGGTGGGCTTCACTATCTTCAGGCAGAATGGCCTATTGAGTGTCCTTAAGAGTTATTGTGCAAAAAAGCAGAGGACTTTAAAAAAAAATAATGTGCTGGAGTTTTAATATTTTGTCTGCACTGGTACATGGAATCACAAAATACTTAAAAGGTACTTTGATTCTCAGCAACTATTAATGATATAATGCAATATTATTATAACATATGTGTATTATCTATAATCGATTCGACTATCTATGTATCTATCCATCCTATAAATGCCTGCACACATCAATTTTATAATTGTTTCAGAGTTTTGACTTGGTTTGGTTGTCTTTTTCTGTCATGTTTCAAATGCTGAGTCTTAAATAACGAGTTTGAGAATAACAAACCGAGCTTGTCATTAGTAGATTAGTTGCTACTACAAAGCCTCGTGTTCAGGATGAGTTCTTTTTTACTTGCTTGAAAAGTGTACCTCTTGGAGAGCAATTACATCTGATTGACATGTTTTCATGTGCCTGCAGCCCTGGCGCATTTTTTTTTGGTACACTCAACACGTCTAGATCAAGGACTGTTATTTTATATTTTTTTGCTCTTGTTGTTGTTTTCTGCTATTAACTAAAATCAGGATACCAGAGAAAAAACTTAGACACCTTGTAAGGTACAACTTAAAACAAATGATAAAATATGTTTAAAGAGATGCGCATTTTTTTGTGGGGAGGGGGGAGGTCACTGGACTACAGCTGAGCGAGAATTGCTAAAAGTCAATTGAAAGACAAATGCATACATAGTTGGGCATGTTAATGTTAGAAGCAATTTGTGTTTTCTGTATAAATATGGGTAATCCCTTATTTTTCTTAAAGATATCTATAATGTGGTGTTTGAAAATTTGAAGGGGCTGAAAACTTATGCTCTTGTCTCAGATTTGTTGGTTTGCTGTGTAATTTTGAAAAATGCACTTAGCTCTTCTGGATTGTTTTTTTTTTTAATATGTAAGGAGAATAGAGGAACTAGATGATGTCTATGGATTCTTCAAACTTTAACACTCTATGACTATATGTAGTATTAGTCATTTCTCTGACATGACTTCCTAATATAGATAAGTAGAGAAACAAATGAGTAGTACCTTGTTAATATCTCCAAGTTAACAAGTTTTACACAACTCTGGGCTAACAAAAGGAGCTAATATCCCAACTGTGTGTATATTTTCTCCCTTTTTTAGACAAAAGTCTGTTGGGGAAAGGGACAATGTCTAATGTATGATTTTAATGACCACTCTTCATCTTCCTACAATATTGACTCCCAAAAACACTTATAAATGAAAGATTGAATGATGTCTGCTATGAAATATGATCACTTCTAACAATAAGCTAATTCTTATCTTTGAATGATTATATTTAAGGAAAATTCACCACATTAAGTCAATGTTTCAGAATACTTGGATTTTTGTGTTGCTCTGGGTGATTCTAGTATTTAGTATGAAGTATCTCATGGCATATTAATTTAAGTTAATCTTTTAATGGTGAGCTGTAAATAAAAAGACTTTAGTCTAAGGGAAGAAGTCATTTACTGTCTTTCTTATTATTCAATTAGGTCCTCTGACTTCTCTCATATGTTCATCTATACTAATAATAGCCTAGGTGGCATCACGCCCTCACGTCTTCACAAGATGGCCTTCACAAGATGGCTGTCACAAGATGGCCATCACAAGATGGTTGCATGCACAGTGGAGGTGGGCCTGGTGGCCACTCCATGCGGTAAGGCCTGGGGGTCCCATGGCTCTGCGTGGTGGGGAAGGCCAGTCCCAGTGTCTCCGCTGCCTTGCATGGAGGAGGGAGGTCCCAGTAGAGGAGGCGGGTCATAGCATGGGAAGGCAGTTGTGGGCGATCAGGTTGGCAGGGGAGGGCAGTTGTGGGCAATCAGGACAGCAGGGGAGGAGTCAGGCATCAATCAGGCCGGCAGGAGAGCGGTTAGGATGCAATAAGGCTGGCAGGCAGAAGCAGTTAGGGGCAATCATGCAGGCAGACAGGTGAGTGGTTAGGAGCCAGCAGTCCCGGATTGTGAGAGGGATGTCTGGGAGCTCATAGCCAGAATAGCACTGAATGCAATTTTAAATTCTGCACTCTCACTTTGTATCTTGACCATGAACACTGTTTTATTTCTAACCAAAACTAAAGACCTTAGCTATGGTGATCATCTTTTGTGCCTTGATAGCGGAAGAAATGATTTTGCAGTTGCTTTAAGAGAACATGACAAATATACTTGTGTCTTGAGTGTAGTTACAACACAGAACTCCAGATGTCAAAATGGATTTTGTGTTATGTTTCTATGCTAATATGTCTCTGCAGGGTTAATTTAAGAACACTGACTCCTTTCTCTGTTGTTCAAATAAGAGTGATTAGCAGATATCTGGATTGATTAATGTTTCAGTGTTTTTATAACTTTTTTAGTGAAAGCAGAATATAACAATATAGCAGAGTACTGGGAAATTGTGATGAAGATTTGTGACTTCTAAATTGCTTTAAAAAAATTACCCTCTTTTGAGTTTTCTTTCCATAGTAAGTATAAGATTTCATAGTCATGGTGGCCTTTTATAATAAGACTAGAGGTCCAGTGCACAAAAATTTGTGCACTAAGGGGGGGTCCATCAGCCCGGCCTGTGCCTTCTCATAGCCTGGAACCCCTCAGGGGATGTCCACCTTCTGGCTTAGGCCTGCTCCCTGGGGGATCCGGCCTAAGCTGGCAGTCAGACATCCCTCTGGCAGCCCAGGAGCCCTCAGGGGATGTCTTCTTGCCAGCAGGAGAAGACCTAAGCTTCAGTCAGACATCCATAACACTGCTGAGGAGGCGGGAGAGGCTCCTGCCACCACCACTTTGCTGGCAGCTGTTAGCCTGGCTTGTGGTTGAGCAGAGCTCCCCCTGAGGGAGCACACTGACCACCAGGGGGCAGCTCCTGCATTGAGCGTCTGGCCCCTGTTGGTCATTGTGTGTCACAGTGACCAGCCATTCTAAGTTGTTCTGCTGTTAGGGTCCATTTGCATATTACCCTTTTATTATGTAGAATAGAGGCTTGGTGCATGGGTGGGGGCCGGCTGGTTTGTCCTGAAGGGTGTCCCAGATCAGGGTGGGGGTTCCTGTTGGGGTTTCTGGCCAGCCTGGGTGAGAGGTTGATGGCTGTTTGAAGACTGGTCAAGCCCCCCAGTGAGGACCCTCACCCCATGGGTGTGTGGCCAACCTGGATGAGAGGCTGAGGGCTGTTTGTATGTTGGTCACAGCCCCTTCAGGGTGGGGGTCCCCACTGGGGTGCTTGTCCAGCCTGGGTGAGGAGCTGATGGCCGTTTGAAGGTTGGCCACAGCCCCTTCAGGGTGGGGGTGGGTCCTGCTGGGGTGCCTGGCCAGCCTGTGTGAAGGGCTGATGGCCATTTTCAGGCTAGCCATGCCCATGGGCTGGAAGCAGGTTTCTGGGATTTATTTTTCTTCTATAATTGAAACTTTGTAGCCTTGAGAAGAGCCCAGTGCCAGCCAGGGCAGGCAGGAAGCTTGGCTTCCTCCATCGTTGGGGGCAACGCAAGCCTACTGCTCGCTCCAGCTCCATGATCACAGCCATCTTTCTGATGGAGTGATGGAGTGAGTGTGTGATGGTTAATTTGCATGTCACTCTTTTATTAGATAGAACTAGAGGCCTGGTGCATGACATTCTTGCACAGGTAGGTTCCTCTAGGTCTTCTTGCATGGATAGGGTCCCTAGGCCTGGCTGGTGATCAGGGCCTGTCAGGTTCCCTGCCCGCCCCCCTCCCCCCCCCCGCCTCCCAGCCTCTCTGCCTCTCTGCCTCCTCCTTTCCCTCAGTGCCCTGCTACCACAGGTGGTCATCCACCATGTTCTGTGCCACCCTGATGGTCAGTGCATGTCATAGTGAGAAATTGAACTCACATTCTCCCGGTCAAATTCCTAAGGGCACACTTTGCATTTTAGCCTTTTATAGATATAGACTAGATGCTCAGTGCATTAAATTTGTGCATTGGGAGGTGGGGCCCCTCAGCCTGGTCTGCACCCTCTCTCAACCTGGGACCCCTCGGGGGATATTTGACTGCCAGTTTAGGCCTGATCCTACAGGGATCCTTGTGGAATCAGGCCTAAACTGGCAATGGACATCCCTCTTGCAATCTGGAACCACTGGCTCCTAACTGCTCACCTGCATGCCTGCCTGATTGCTCCTAACCACTTGCCTGCCTAACTGCTCTCCTGCCCCAACTGCTCTCCTGCTTGCCTGATCACCCCTAATTGCTCTCCTGCCTGATCACCCCTAACCACTCACCTGCCTTCCTGATTGCCTCTAACCCCTCTGCCTGCCTGCCTTATTACCCCTAACCCCTCTGCCTGCCTGATCACCTCTAACAACTTGCCTGATCGCCCCTAACCAGTCTACCTCCCTAACTGATTGCCACTAACTACTCACCTGTCTACCTGATTGCCTCTAACCACCTCGGCCTCAACCCATGCCATGGTGGCTTCATCTGGAAAGGCATCCGAAATGATGTACAGAAGGTTGTTCAGCTGTCTGGTCTAATTAGCATATTACACTTTTATTATTATAGACTAGAGGCCTGGCACACAAAATTCATGTGTGGGTACAGTCCCTAGGCCTGGCCTGCTATCAGGGACATCTTTTCCAGCTGCCCACAGCCAACCCCACCCCTCGCTGTCACCTACCCCCTGTTCCCTGTTCACCATTGGGTGATAGGTGCCTGACAACCAGGGGAAGGGACCGAGAGGTCAGCTGTTCCTGCTTGCTTGCTGGCCTGCTATGGGTGGCCATCAGGCGATTGGAGCCTGTTGATGGGGGAAAGGGACCAAGTAGTGGTCAGTGCACCTCATAGTGACTGATCCAGTGGTTGTTCTGGTCATTCTGCCATTAAGGTCAATTTGCATATTACCCTTTTATTATATAGGATAGAGGCCTGGTGCATGGGTGAGGGCTGGCTGGCCTGCCTGGGATGGGGCCTCGGATTGGGGTGGGGGTCCCTACTGGAGTGTGGGGCTGGCCACAGCGAGGGACTATGGAGTGTGCAGGCCAGCCACACCCCCATTGAGGTGGGGATCCCCCTGGGGATGGGGCCAACCTGGGTGAGGGGGGTTTGCAGACCAGTCATTCTCCTGATCAGGGTTGGGGTCCCCGCTGGATGGTGGAGCTGGCCTGGGTGACCATGCCTCCAATCAGGGTGGGAGACCCCGCTGGGTTAGGGGCTGGTATGGGCGAGAGGTTGCTGGGGATTTGTAGACTGGCCATGCCCTGATTGGGTTTGGGATTCCTGTTGGGGGGTGGGGCCAGTCTGGGCGAGGAGCTGCCAAGGCTGTCCATGTCCCCAATTGGAGTGGGGGTCCCTGCTGGGGGGTTGAGCTGGCCTGGGAAACCACATCACTGATCAGGGTGGGGGTCCCCACTGGGGAGCAGGGCCAACCTGGACGCCTCTGGCTTTGTCAGTAAGACATCTGGAAGATATCCAGTATATTTGGTCTAATTAGCATATTAGCCTTTTATTAGTGTAGATAGTCCCCTTCCCACATTTAAAAAGTACATATTGAATATCTTCTATATATACAAACTATTTATAAATCTTGAAATTGTTGAGAATAAAAATTTGGGACTCCTGGAGGAGCTGGTGTTATGGGGAGACATTTTTTTTCTCAATCACAATTTGGTGGGGGAAGAAAACAATTTCTAATAACTAATGATTACAAATAGAAACATGCTAAGGGCTATGTATAGCACATTAGCTAAGTGCTATATAAGCTCCTTGAAGTCAGAAATGTTTCTATTGTGTTTGCTGCTATAGGCCTCACTGTCTGGTACAGAGCAGATACTCAACAGATGTGTTGATTTTATGGTTAATTCTGCCTTTGTGTTTACAGTGGAGTAACATTTGAACTAAGCTTTGATGAGTAATTAAGATTTCTTTATTAAGAACTAGAGGCCCGGACTGCTGGAAACTGATTGTTTTTACCAACCTTGGTTGCTCTGAAAGGTCAGAGCTATGCACCCATTGAGTTGAAACATTGTTAGTCAAAGCAAACCCCTACCTGCTACTTATATGTAAATTCTTGCTGCCTGTTTGTTGTCTGAATTTCCTGCCTAAGGATATGGTTGTTTTCTCAGAGACTCAATAAAAGGCTGGTGAGACCCAGGCACCAGTGGGCAGTCTAACCCACTAGAGGTAGGCTCCATGCCTGGTCCCCCAGTTTCCAAATTGATTCTCTCCTAGTTTCTCTGTCTACATTTTGTGTGGGGCCTCCTTCAGAACTCAAACCCTGAACAGGAACCCTGAACCACGCTGGACGTGTAAGGGGCTCCCAAACTGGTCCACAAATTTATGCACAGGTAGGGTCCCTTGGGGTGGCCTGCAGAGATCAGGCCCCAGCTCGCAGCCCCAGCTCATGCCTCCAGCCTCACAGCCCTGCAGCCCCCACCTGGCACCCTGCCTTTGCTTGGTTCCACCCCCTTTCCTGTTCCACCATTCTGCTTGCAGGAGAGTTGATTTGGGCCAGGCCCTCTGCCTGGCTCCCTCAGCACCTGGGAGCCAGGCAGAGGGCCTGGCTCCCAGCCCCCCACTGTTGCCTCCAGTCAATGTCTGCAGGGCATTCAGCAGAGCAATCTGGCATCTGCTTGCACCTGCCTTGACCTGGTGCTGCCTGCTCACCTGTTCCACCATCCTGCTGCAGTCCCACTCTTGTCAGGACCCACTGGGGCTGGCAGTGCCTCCACTGCTGCCTACTGCCAGCACCACATCACTGACATATGCCATATTCCACACTGCCCCTGGTGGTCAGCGCACATCATAGTGAGTGGTCGAATGCCGGTCAAATGACTGAAGGAGGGAACAATTTGCATATTAGGCTTTTATTATATAGGACTAGGGGCCCGGTGCACAAAAATTTGTGCACTCGGGGTGGAGGGAGTCCCTCAGCCCGGCCTGTGCCCTCTCACAGTCTGGGACCCCTCAGTGGATGTCCTATGATGGCCCCAGTCTGCCAGGCGCCTTTTGTGTGTGTGTGTGTGTGTGTATGTGTGTGTGTGTCACCACTGGGGACCTGCCCCTAGCCGCATCTGAGGCTTGGAGCAGTCCTCCTGTGTGTGTCTACCTGCTGGGGGCCTGCCCCCAGGCACACCGTGGAGGCTTGGAGCAGGCATCCCCTCTATGTTGATCTCTCAAACTCTTGCCCTCCTCTGCATGTTGTTCTCTTTTTTGAGCGTGGCCAGGGCTGGGTGTGGCCTGCCTCCCAAGCTTGCCTACTGCCCATCTTCCTCCAGCCACCAGAAAGCAGGGAAAACCCTGCCTTGTGGTTAGGCCAGCCTTTTCCTGCTCCCTGATCCTCGGAAGGGACCTGGGAAGCCACCAAGCAGGCCGCCAACTCTTTCCCACTCACCCGTCCCCTGCTACCTTCCTTTCCCCCTTCCCGGTGCCGCCAAGGGGTCTGGGGAGCTGCCAAGCAGGACCCCGGCCCCTGCAGCCTTGCTTTCCCGCTCCCTGATGCCCCGCAAAGGGCCTGGGAAGCCCACCAAGCAGGCTGCCGACCCTGCCACCTCCTACCCGCTTCCCAGTGCCCTCCAACCCTGTCGCCTCTTTCCCACTCACGGGTCCCGGGTCCTGCGCTGTCCTGCCCTGCAGCCTGGCCTGTGCCCTCTCGCAGTCTGGGACCCCTTGGGGGATGCCCACCTGCTGGCGTGCCTGACCAGCCTGGGTGAGGGGCTTTAAGGCTGCCCACAGCTCCCATTGACCCAACGTCCCAGCAAGGCTGGCTGGACGCAGGTTTCTGTGATTTATCTCCTATAATTGATACTGTTCCTTGAAGGCCTGGGGTTATCTTCTATAATTGATACACTGTTCCTTTAAGGCGGCCTTCTAACTAAC
>PVJC01005572.1:0-58588 GCA_004026665.1 Murina feae
CTAGCTTTTATGTTGTTGTGGTGAAGACACAAAGGCAAATCAATGCACACACTCCCTCCACACAATTCTTTTCCAGTTGGGATATGAGGACAATCTGATATAGGCTCTTGTGTGGGGCAGGAGCAACAACTCCTGTGTATTTATATAAACTCTGATCCCTGGCTTTCAATTTAGCCAGACTCCAAAGTACAAACAGTAAGAGTCAAGCCAAGTAGAGAGACTTCCAAGGGCATAGCTTGAGGCCAGGGCTGTACCAGGCCAGCAGACCTCACTCTTGTGTGCCTAAGCCAACGTGAGCCCATAAAAAATGTTTGGAGGCCAAATCGAGAGGTGCCTCCTGCCTGCTGCAGTCTATCTTTGAGGCTGCCAGCCCAATCATGCCCTTCATGTGTCAATATTGGCATGTCTGAGGCTGGCTCCAGATAAAACAATAGCCAGAGGCACTTCTCCCCACACTCAGCAACAGTGCCAAAGCTGTCCAACCCCATCTCCACTTTGCATCCTTGTTGCTCTACGCTCCACACTGCTGACCCCACTTGTCATCGTAGAGTGAGCCTTCACCATACACCAGGAACAAGCAGCTCCCTAGCTCTGAGTACCCAGGTGGAAGCCACAGTTGAGGCCTATCAACTTTTATTTTGAGAGATCTTATTTTCCCCCATGTTGGGCAGATGCTCAATAATGAGAAGCTCCTGTTCTTACTATTCACTGGGAATGTTCTTTTCCTTCCCGCTTTGAGAATATCCTTGACTACTCCCCTTGTACGAAGCTCTAGGTAGTGAGCTGGTTTGATTGGTGGTAGAGTCCCTGACAATGACATCCCCTCACAGATTGGTTTGGGCAATGGCCCTCCCAGTTGACCAGGCCTCTAGCACCCTCCTCCAGCCCATCTGCCACTTCCCTGCATAGTCTCCTTACCCAGCTGGCCCTAGCCTAACAGGTGTGATCCAGATAGAAACGTGACACATGTTGCATTAAGATGACCCTTGTCCTACATTGTATTCAACATGGCTTATGATGGAATTATATTCCAAACTAAGAAACTGGCTTTTTGTTCAAAGCAAAGATTTATGACCCATACTTCCTTGTTTCCCGATATCACCTACCACAGGGCTTGATGCTTCATTCCATGGATTCTATCATGAAGGAGAAAAAAACAGGAGTTGAGATACAGATGAGTGACATTTCAAGAGCTGGTGAAAAGTCAAGTTGAAAAAAACTTTGGACACCAATTAGGCAATAGACAATAAGACCTGTATGAACAAACATATGTATCCACCGACAGAAAGAACAGTAATAACAAGCACAAGGGTTGAGCCCTTCACTCACATTATTTCTTCTTTTCTTTACAATAGGCCAATTAAGTAGGTACCAACATTATCCTTGTTGCATTATTCCATTCTATAGTCGAGGAAAGTGAAGCTTACCTACCTAAAGCAATTTTCCCAAGGCCATACAATGAGAACGTGATGTGACTGGATCACAAACACAGGTCCATCTGGTTTCAAGGCCTTTACTTTTAATCTCCACATGCTATTGCCTCCTGGTGTTTGTGAGTGGAAGAAAGAAAGTGAGACAGTGACCTTCCTAACAAGAATGAATGAAAACAAGGGCTCATGGTTTTAGGATCTTCCAATATTAGATGCATCAGTTCAGATGAGTTTAGGTGCAAGTAACAGAATAACCGGCTCCCAGAGGCAGAGGAAACACTGATATTTAGCTCCCTCACCTGCCCTCTTCACAGCTAGGTAGCTCCATGTTTGGTGCAACAGTTCAGACATCATCCATAACCGGGCTCTTTTTAACCTTCCCGTCACCATCCCTGTAAGCTCTGATTCTGGTACCTGTCTCTTCCTGGGTGCAAGATGGCCATCACAGCACCAAGCGTCACATCATTCCCGCAGGATCCCAAATAGAAAGGGAAGCAGCAGAAGGAAGCTCTGCTCAGACACCTTTGTCTTTGTTCCTGAAACCCCCCAGCAACTTCCCCTACCGTCTAATTGGCCAAAACTCTGTCACATGGTCATCCTTAGCAGCAAGGGAAGCTGGGAAAATGTCTAGAAAGATATCCTAGCAAATGGGGAGTAGGATGAACAACACACTGTGGGGTCTGTGAGCCAAGAACATGGGAGGCTGACTGAGGGATGGCCAGTGTCTGTATATGGAGATGACTCGTCTCTCAGGCAAGACTGAGCTCTGCTGCTTTTTTTTAAATATTGAGATGACAATGGCAGGACCCTGAGACAGAGACCTATAAATTCTCATGCTAACAATTTCCAGATGTTATCTAATCAGTTCCTGCACACTGCTCAAAGGTAGGAATCTTCCACTGCCCCCAAACCAGCTTCGTTTACTCAGTTGGGGATACAGTGAAGGTATAGAGTGCCTGCCATCTGGAACTCACCCACTACCACCAGCGTTGATCAAACGTTCTAAGAAGCAAAGGAGTTTTGACCTCTTTTATTATGCAGCTTCTGGGGGGGAAAATGTGACCCCAAAGTACCATCCAATAAAATTCTTTTTCCTTTATTTCTGTGAAAAAGCTAGTAAGCATGGTTTCTACAAGTGAGAGGAAGGAAGTTCCCATGGGATCTAGAATGGTTTTTCTTCCTTTATTGTAAGTCACATGGCAGTATCTGATATAGGAAGTTGCTTGGGAATTTTGCTTAAAACAGCAGTTGCAGCCTGTTAACCCCATCTGCTTCCCATAAGCGGGAGAAGCCATTGCATGACGGTGTCGAGGGGCCTGTGGATTTTCTCAAGGCTTTCCCACAGGGAAGATGCTTAAAATAAAATCCTCCAACCTCTTGGTTCTAATCCTCCCCCTCTTAGTCCGGTCAGTAACCACAGAAGGTGACAGAATCTGGCTGATACCCAGGAGAACTGAACTGGAAGAGTGACAAATTCCAAATTCCAAGCTGGATTGGAGGAGGCCTGCAAAGCACAGAGTGAAGTCCCTGAATGATAAGCTTACTATTAGCAACCCAGATGATAATGCTCTTTCTAGAATGAACTCTAGACTCTGAGGGCCACTTTCCAAATTTATAATAATAAAAAACACCTATAAACATTTATCAAACATCTATGATATACCAAGGACATGTCTAGGTCCTTGTCCCAAGTATTTTCTGAGGTCTTAGCTTGGATGACCTTGATGAGTCACCCAGGAACCATAAAATTGCAAAATACCATCTTCACTGCATTATGTCAGCACAGACTCAGACAGAGTTGGATATGTGCACTCCGGTTTCTGGGAAGGCAAAGACATTTCAAAAACAATTCCAGGAAAGCCAACGAATATGTCTTTTGATACATTTTCCAAGTGGGACACAAAATAGGCCTCAATTTGTAAACAACAATTATTTTTCTAAAATTTCTATGGGAACATGCCAGCAGTGACCCTTAAAATACATATTTGTGAAACAATAACCCACCTATTTCCCTGATAATTCCTAGCCTTGACTCCTCCCTTGAACCTCAGGTTCATTCATTCAAGCACCTTCAATCTACAATCAGAGCCCAAGGGATCTGGCTAAAGTGCTCCCCTTCCAAAATCCCTTCCATGCTCCCCAACACCTTTAGAGTGATGCCCCGCCTCCCGGACACAGCCTGCCTGCAAGGTCCGTCCTGGCCTGGCCTTCACCCTCTGGACTCACCTGTTGTCACTCATTGCACATCTCTAAATATCTAGTTCCTAAACAACACTCTTTTTATGGTCTCTGCTTTTGCCATGCTAATCTCGCTGCCCAGAATGCCTTTTCTTCTTTCACTATCACACTGGACTTAGCTCATGTGTCATCTCTGCACAGTATTCCCCAAACACCCAGGCTGGCCAAGTGTTCCTCTTCTGGAGTCTGTGTATGTAGGTCTGCTGAGCACGGACCACTCTGGATCATTAAAATGATCACACACGCGTCTCCTCCACTAGACTAAACAAATTCTACACATCTTTCCACCCAGAGTCCCCAGCATTGACACTTGTTAGACACATAAAACATGCCTCTTGAACTTGAACTAAAGTGACAACATTTTTTTTTGGCCTGAAGTCAAGTAGAATGAAAGCAAGAAAAGTTACAGACTTTAAATTCAGACACATCACAGCTCTTATTTGAGGTCAAATTTAGGAGGACCTGGTCACTTTTCTGTCTTCCAGAGTTTTCAGACTAGGGAAGGAGAAGTCTCAATAAGTTAAAATATCACTTTTAAAAGAATATATAAGTCTAGTTCACTGAGATCGAAAGAAACTTTTCTTTTTTTTTCTTTTTCTTTCTTTCTGTTTTTTTCTTTTTTGCAAAGGCAGAAGCATATATTTAAAAAATGAGGCACAGACCCAAATCAGGCAAGACAGAGTGAGCTGCCTAGAAATGGATGCTGAGCAACTCATTACATAAGGAGACTACGGGGAAAATTTTCGCAGTTCCTGGCGCCAGAGCCATGGAAGCTAGCAGTGCAGAGGGCAGGGAGTAAGCCCCCACCTCACATGCAGAAGGCTCTGCATTCTATCCCGAGCCTGTGGGTTTTGAAGCAAACCAGGAGGTGGGGGCACGGTGAGGACACTGGTTAAAATCTGGGAGGAATGGATTCAATATGAGGTGTGTGGTCTTTGTACTACAGTCAGAATGAATCCAGTCACCAAACTCAAAGACATTTCCACTCTGAGCTCCACAGTGGTAGGCGGCAGGTGCTCAGTCCTGGCGAATGCAGAGCTCCTTCCCTGCACTGGGTCTGAGCCTGGGGCTTGGACAGTGCCAGGGCATCAGGGCTGTGTGGGCACCCTACTAAGGTGCCTATAGAACACGTTCTAGCCCTAGCCAGTTTGGCTCAGTGGATAGAGCATCGGCCTGCGGACTGAAGGGTCCCGGGTTCGATTCAGGTCAGAGGCACATGCCCAGGGTTGTGGGCTAAATCCCCAGTAGGGGGTGTGCAGGAGGCAGCCGATCAATGATTCTCTCTCATCATTGATGTTTCTATCTCTCCCTCTCCTTTCCTCTCTGAAATCAATACAAATATATTTTTAAAAAAAAGATGTTCCAGACCTATTTGTCTGGGGGGCAGCAGGCTGGGGCACTTTCCCACCAGCTTTCTTCCCTCACTGGTTGAGGGTTACCCCTGGAGGCATTGCCTCTCTCCAGCCCACCCTGCAGGCTGCATTTGCAAGAGTCACTTTGTCTGATGTTGGTGTCTGTGAAATTGTGTGTTAAGTAGGGAGGGACTCCACAGTGGAGGTGGGGGCACCAAGCCTCATGGTACCTTTTTCTTTCTCAGGCTTCCTATGATGCAGGCTCCGTGCCCTCATAACAGTGACAGGTGCCCTCATTAGCTCAGCTGCATAGCTCTAAGCAACCCTCAACTCATGAGTGCAAGGGGCAGAATAGCACAGACCATAGGCTCTTCTGTCTCTCGGATGCTCCTTGTAAGTGTGTCTGGAGACATTTAAGTAGATGTTCTCTCCCTCCTTAATCACTCAGGTGAAGTCGCATTTCTCTTGGTTGGACCTTGGAGGGATGCCAGGAGCAAGGAAACTGACAGGGCTCCCCGATCCATTTCCTGTCATCTGTTTGAGGGTGACAGCTCAGATAACCTTCCTTAAACCACACGGAGCCTGGCTGTCAGGGCGGAGAGTGACAGGCATTGCACATATTGCAGACCCTGCTGCTGGCTGCACGCATCACAGGAGAGCTTTTCCTTTTTAATTTTTTAAAATATATTTTTATTGATTTCAGAGAGGAAGGGAGAGGGAGAGAGAGAATCATTGATTGGCCGCCTCCTGCACACCCCACACTGGGGATTGAGCCCACAGCAGAGAGGGGAAATTGACATTAAAGTTCTGTCAAAAAAGAGGTGGTTTGGGGGAATAATGTTGGTGGGTTTTCAGAAGGGACAGTAGGGTAAAATAATGATACTTTGAGGAGGAGGCATCTACCTCCCACTTTCCTCTCCTGCGCATGTCAACTGTCCGGGGACGTTCGCTTTAGTAGGCTGCCCCTTGGGAAAGGGAACACAGAGGCCCCGAGAGGTTTTGGCAGCACATGCCCTTCTGCAAGCTGTCTTGCACTGGGGCTGCCAACAGTCTGCCTAGTGGTGCTCTGGCTCCCCCTACAGGCCTGGCGCTGTCAGTTCACAATCATTCTAGAGAAGGTCCTTTCTCCTCCTTCGCCTCCTGTCAACTCTGGGTTGCCCCTTCAGGCAGGCGAGGCAGAACAACTTCATCGGAGACTAGGAATAGCCATTTGCCTGCTCAAAGGCACATCAGAAAGGAGCTGAGAGAGGCCTTCAAAATTTCTTCAAACCCTCCTGCTTTACAGATGAGAGACCAAAGCCTGGAGAGTGACCAGTTCCATCCTTGGCCTCTTTGCCCGGGGCCCTGACCCACTGAGCCCACAGATGGTGCAGGAGCACGTGTGCAAGGCACAAATCCCAGAGCCATCTGGCCAAGGTCAGGTGCTCCTTCTGCCTCATTATGTCCACGTAGTAATTCCTTAAAATTAATGATGAATAAGGGATATGTTTGGCAAAGAGAACAAAGTTGCCAGTCATTAAACTGCCAACATACAGTTGGGTCACTTATTGATTTTTAAAAATCCATCCTGTTCTCATAGATTCCCTGTAATATAATCCTTTATTTTAAAATCCCCCCTTCCACAGGGATCAGGCCCAGCTCTTATAAACCAAATATTCTTGGACCGTATTTGCTGATTGAGTGACACTGCTTATCCATCTTTGGGGTGAGTAACTATTAATAATCTTTATAATTTTCCAAGCAGAAAGTCCTCCTTCACGTCTAACTTTCCTGGTCTCTCCCCGCCCCCCAACTCCCCCCGCCCCCCCCATCACAGCATGGTGTAGAGAGTGCTGAGCCAAGCCAGATGGGCAAATCCCAAGTAGGCCACATTTTGCTAGGAGTATATATAAGCTATATTTGGCAGACTTGTTCAAGGTCCAAAGTTCAAAGTTCCAGATATGGCCATGCAGTTTCAGATATGACATCAGACTTGGAGCGCCAGCCGCTCACCTGATTTGAAATAGTCTAGCTACAAACTGTTGGATACCACAGAAATGTATTAGAGAATTGCCATCAAAACACTCAAATTGAATCATCACAAAGTTCCAGCAACCTGGAAACAGACATGCAGTAAGGTGGGTAGTCAAAGTTCCTATGGGCATCACATCTCACTTTTAATGACACCGTATGAGCATCTGGCCCCATTTCTCTCTATAATTAGAGCTAATAAATATCTTCAAGTGGGTATTTTTGACAGACTTTGGAAATATGAACCTATTATTACTAGAGTTGTGGGGTTCTGAATTTGAATATGAAAAACATAGCCGAAGCCTTACTCATCTCAAAAAGCAAATGTAGCAAAAATTAATCCCACGGGGCTAATGTCTGATGCTTGGCCAGTCGATGAGGGTGGCTGACTTGTTTTAATGTTTCAGCTGCTTCCATTTTTATCATTTGGAAAGGTTTCCTGTTATTCAAACACTACCACACAAGGGGGAAAAAGGGATTTGGAATCACAAGTGTTAGGCTGAGATTCCAAGTGTGCCATTTAATGACTGGTGTGGTAAGATTACTTTTCAGAAACATTCACCCCTTTCCTCCCTCCACTTCCATGAGCCCTTGACTTTGGGTTTGGCCACATGACTTATTTTGGCCAATGGAATGATGCAAGCAAAGACTTGCCATGTGCATGCACAGTGGGAATTGCTTCTTGCACCTCTGTCCTGGCTAGTCCCCTGGTCTAAGGACTGCAATTCAGAGCCACCCTACCAAACCCACAGACATGTAAGAGCATTTTTAAATAACTACTGTTTTTAAATTTCCGGGTAGTTAGTAATGCAACACTACCTGGTTGACACATTGGCAGAGACTGGGTTTCAGTTAACCCGGGGATAAGAATATCAGCATTTGTGTGATCTAAATGCTGTCATGCTATTACCACTTTCTGTGTTTTAGAACAAATAGAGTGTCCCATCCCTGCTTTGGTGATAATTTAGCTAAGCTCAGACTACAGAATATGTCTCAGAATCCCTTTCCCTGAGTGGGTTCTGGGATAGCTTTGACCATCAGAGAAATTTTGTGCAATTCAGAAGGCCTGGGCAAAGCCGCAGGTATTTTTATGCTCTGAGGTTGGATCAAGGCACTAGAAACTGGGTGCTTACGCATATTGTGGTTGATCTGCTAGCTTGCCTTGTTCTGGGCCAAATACTTATTTATACAACTCCAAGGGGAGGGCACCATCTTCCCCTGTACGTCACACACAACATCAAGGAGGAGGCAAGAGACAGATACAGGTTCCAGTTTGCATTTTCTCTCATTCATACACCGGGCTTTCTTTCCCAACTATCAGTTCGGCTGCCCTACAGTTACTTTAGGCTCAAGATCAGATGTAGGGATAACAGCCTTGCCTGAAGACCACCACCTGGCTCCCACAGTGATGCAAAGTTTAATCCTTTGAAACAAATCCTTCATTGTTTATCACTTACGGTTCTTCTCTGGACTGGATTCTAACACATATGGCTGAGTCCATTGCTGTCTTAACCTTTAAATTCAGGCAAGTTCTCCAGACCATAATCTGGAGGCATTTCTGATGGAGCAAGAAATATGTAAGATTAAATTATTGTTCATTGAGCCCTCGCTATGTGCAAACATTCTTCTGCTTTGATTCTTTACCGCATTCAATCTCGTTAACTGGCCCAATTCCCCATCCACGCTCGTCCACTCTTGTCATCATTACCAATCAGTACTTCAGAGGTACCTGCTAGCTGTAGTAATAGTTCACGTTCTTCCATTGGGGGTTGTAGACTTCGACCCAGTCCCCTTTGGGGTGACTCTGGGAGGCCTGTGCTGCCCTCATACAAAGAGTCTGGATCACAGAAGGTGCCCATGAAGGGTGTGTTTTCCCCCCTTACCCAGCCTCAACCTTGGCATTAATCTTTGTCCAAAGGTCCATCCTTTGACCCTACCCAAGCACTCAGTTCCCCTCTAAGACTGAAGTCTGGCCCTGTCTTTGCCTAGTGACTGGGTCCTGCTGCCATTGTCAGGTCTCAGACAGGCCCTGCTTGTCCACCTCAGTCCCTAGTACTGCCCCTCCTGGTCTGGAGCAGTGCCACTTACCAGACATTCACCCCTAATTAAGAGCTACTTCATATTGAACCTCCTGGTCCAGCCAGTGCCCTTCATTTGCCATCTAGGACCAACGTCGCTGCCTTCTTTGCTACAGCCCAATGGGCCCAGCTGCTCTCTGCGCTGGAGGCCAGGCCAGTCTCCCAGCGTTTGTCCTTGCTCAGGAAGCAGGTGTTACAAGATTTGCCAGGTTGTACAAAGATTAAGTTTGCTGGGGCTTCTAACCAAAAGCCTCAGGTGGGTTTGGAGGTTTTTCAATATCAGTAACTCTGGTAGTTTTGTGCTGCATCAACGTGGCTAAGCTGGCACAGTGTTTCCCAGCATTCTCTTCCTACATGGTTCTGGGTTGCAGTTGGCTCAGAAAGAGAGATTTGTGCAAAATTTGGAAGGCAGAAGGGAAGCAGCAGCTCAGACTCTGAAGATCACTGAAGTTAGAGGTGGTAAGACAGCTGGTCCAGTGGTTACTTTGTTCTCTTTCCTGCTGCAAGTCAGTTCTCCTTCCTGTCTGCCAGCCCCACTGACCAACAGCAACCCCAGCCTATCACCAAATGCTTGGCTGTGAGCTCAGAGGTAATAGCAACATAGAAGCAATGACCTCCCGACTTCTTCCTAGCCCCTCCCTGGCTTCCCCTCCAGCAGCTGGATGTGCCTCACTCGGCTTTCCCTGCTGGCTCAAACTTGTCCCACAGCACCAGTGCTTGGGGAAGGCTGGTTACTTTTCTTCCCTATTTTTAGGGGCAACGAATTTTCTTTTGAAAAATGCTAACATGCACCCAGCTGATGTGGTTCAGTGGTTGAGCGCCAACCCATGAACCAGAAGGTCACAGTTCAATTTCTGGTCAGGGCACACGCCCGGTTGTGGGCTTCATTCATCCCGTGTGGGGTGTGCCGGAGGCAGCCGATTAATGGTTCTTTTTCATCACTGATGTTTCTCTCTTTCTCTCCATCTCCCTTCCTCTCTGAAGTCAGTAAAAATATATTTTTTAAAAAAGAAAAATGCTAACGTGCTTTCCTAGAATTAGACCATTATTAATCCTGAATTCTGCTAGGAATTGTGTTTTGTTTTTCCAGAGTTCTAGGGCTCTTCTGCAAAGAAGCAGCTCACCCTAAAGGTAGAGATTCTGCTGCCTCCTTACCCCCCATCGTATGCATTCTGTGAGCTGGGGATAGTATTTTTAACTCTGATTTCTTTTTCGTATGTCCTTTGTTTTAAACCCTTAACAAGGAAGAATTTGGAAAATGGTTTCCTAGTCAAATACGTAATCATGAGTAATTTGTTTTATGGGAAGTAGGCAATGGCAGGCATCCTGGAATGGAGTTGAAGAAACCCTAATTATTCACACCTGCGGAAGCTGTCACTTTTGTAAGGTGTGTAATTAACAGCCAGCGTGTGTTGTTAGAGTGTGATTGCCTGTTTCAACAGGGGGCGTACCCAGAGGCTGCCCACATTGGGGCTCTCCCACTGAGTTCATTAGCCCAGTTCTCTGGTCACTTAAAGGCCGACTGCATGACTGAACACAGTGTGCGCCAACTGAGCCCACACACTGTTCCCCATGCAAAGCAGGTGTGACCACTTTAAGAAAATAGAGTCTTTTTACTTTCTGATTATGAATTTTCTGCTTTTCTAGCCTTAGTGGTTCTCAGCTTTGACTGCACATTAGAATCACCAGGGAGATTCTTTTAAAATCCTGATGCCCACGCAGCACCCAGGCCAATTAAATCAGGCTCTCTCTGGGATAGCTAGCGTTTTAAAGCACTCCAGGGGATTCCAATGTGTTGCCAAGTTTGAAAACCAGGTCTAGGCCAGTGGTTCTCGAACTACAGTTGCATCGAATCATCTAGAGCAGCGGTTGCCAACCGGTGGTCCCTGAGCTCAAAAGGTTGGTGAACATTGGTTTAAGGAAACCTTTGGAGTAGTGGTGGTCCATGAGCTCAAAAGGTTGGCGACTGCTGATCTAGAGGGCTTATTAGACCCACCCCAAAATACTCAGTAAGGTGTGGCGGCTGTTCAATACTTCACACTTCTCATACTTATTCTAAGATGCTGTCAACGCTCAAAGCAATGTTGAGTTCCTTTTGAAATTATAATGATCTTTTCTGCTCATGACAGGCATTATGCTGTTTTTTATAGTCATTACCTCATTTAATTATTTTCACGAAGCTGTCATTCTCATTCTTCAGGTCTCAGAAAAAGTGCCAGCCGGAGACACCTTCTGTCTACCCTCTACAAGGCACCTGCTGCAGTTACCAATACATCACCTTGTTCATTTCCTTCCAGACCCTAACCAGCCTGTAACCTTACTTGGTATTTCCTCTTCTAGCTGCAGTAAGCTCCATGACAGAAACCTTGCTGTCTTCATCTCGTGCCTAGCACACAACAAGGCACTCTGCATACACTTGCTAAATAAATGAGTCCACAGAGTAACCCTAGGAAAGAGGGACCAATATGGTCTGTATTTCACAGACCAGAACATAGAAACACAAAAAGACTAACTTTTCGAAGGTCCAAGTGGAGAAACTGAGATTCAAATGGATCGGGGCTAGGCTTTGAAACCATTGCAAGAACTTATCAGGCTTAAATAAGCTTCCCGCCCCCAGCAATAAACTGAATTACTCACCTAACAATGTCACCTTTGCCTTGATTCAAAACTATGTCTATTTTTTAAATCAAATAACAGTAAAATTCCAGAGCCCAAACCCATGTGGCCACTGTAGAAAGTGGCAATTTCTTTCCTCTTCAAAAACTCCACTGTTCACAGCAGAAACCTTATATAACATTACATCAACTAGAAAATGTTGGTATTTAGTGGAAGAATACCCACATGAAAACAAAATGATTTGAAATATCTGACTTTATTAAGCATGCCAATACATTTATTCTGATAATAAATTAATATATAGTTATTAAAATGTTGAGGGCTCTCTAAGAAAATGATTCCGGATGTGTAAAGCATATGCATAACCATTTACACAGTTGACTTTACAATTTTCAGACTCAGAAGTGTGGTAACAGCAAGTTACTGAAGAATGAAGCCTCTTTCTTGTAATTCATGTTTTAGGCAGTTTTGAGTTTATAAAGGTTTCAATGACCATTTCAGCTCCTGCAAGTTACGAAGCCTGAAGTGACTGTTTAAAACTCACCTGATTCAATCTCTTAAGTAACAGATAGAGAATCCACTGGCCTTGCCAAAGATTACAAAGCTAGTAAGACACAGGCCGGATTACAGATTTCTCAGAGGTGCTTTAGAAAGGTCTGCTGAATTAAGGCACATGTATCACACAGAACTCTAGTCATGTCTGAAAGACCCTGGTTTTACTCTCTGCTTTACAGAAATTTAAATTAAATTCTGATGTGTTCTCTTGTCGTTAACAAATTTGGTGACTCGGTAGCTTTGGAAACAAAATCATTTCCATGATTGCAGCTTATCATTGATCACTGAAAGCCGTTTATGCTTTTCTCCTGAAACCCTTGGACTCGGGCCACTTTCCCCCCCTGCTCTTTTGTGCTCACAGACCTGTATCAAGGGTCCCTGTTCTTATTTGAAATTCATCATTAACCGAGGGAGCTAACATCATTGGCTATCTACAAAGCCATCAACATTTGCATATGGGCAGTCTGTTTTTGTTTGCAGCTCATTTCTAATTAAGTTAGCACCTGCTCTGTTCATCTGAGCGATTCCAAAGCAAATGTGGATGGCTTCTGGGGTGCTAGCATCCGAAACCGCAATGAGATTTCTCATCACATCAAGAATATGCCACATAATGCGTCATGTAATGTACCAAGTACTCCCAGCACACATTTCTGCTAACTTATTTTATGTCTCAGCTAATGGCTACACATGGCTATGCTGCTGGCTGGCAAAGAAAAAAAAAAAAAAGTCCACTTGTTTTAAATCCCAGTGAGTGTGTGTAGCATGTTTATCAACCAGTAATACAATGTTTACATTCTGGCAGGGATTTTTCTCTTTATTTGTAGGAGCCATTCCCCACACAATCTGCCAGACATCAGTGTTCCGTTTTGTTTTGTTGTTGTTTTAAATTTTATATACACAGCAAAATTGTGTACATAAAGTAATTTTTGAATTTGCACGTAAGTGATTCTAATTTCTTGCCGCTCTCAGCAGTGCAGCGAAAGAAGACGGATAGCCTATCTTTACATATTTCTTTTTCTCCAGGGCAACGTTTCTCTGTAAGAGTGAATGTTTGGTTTGGTTGCAACTTGTAGAGGCTTATTAGATGTGCTCTCCGGGGCATACTTATTGAGAATAGGCCTCTCATTTTCAAGTTCTTCCTCAGCAAGTAAGAGCTGTAAAACCCTTACCTTTAGGAGTAAAAGCTTTACCTTTAGGACTTGATATTGCAGGAATGCTAAACATTCTGCCGCCAGCCATGAAGACTTGACATTAACCCCTATCTAGAATGCACTTGTATGAACCACGTCTGCAAGTAACAAACAAACAAGAACCCAGATATGGAGCTATTATTTGCTCTGATCTGGCGGCGACATTCAAGCATTTAATGCACTGAGCTGCCGTGTTTTTCTCCCGTCACTCTGTTGCCAATTTCATTCCTGGGCGGTTTTCCTTTTTGTCTTGGCCCGGTTTTCAAGGAACATGCAGCACACTGACAAGGAAACTCCATATTCTGACTATTTCACTTTTTGGCTTTTCTTTCTCTCTCACTAACTTTGAGTTCCGGAAAAAAACTGAGCTTATTATGTTATCGCTTATTATGTTATCGCTAGAACATCATGACCAGAACTCAGAGCATGAGGTACAATGGAAAAGACACGCCTATCAGAACAGGAACATTCTGCTAATAGCCGGACCCAGAAGACTGGCTTCGAGTGGGAATATCAGGGTAGTACAGACAAGACAACTCACTTTCTCGAGTTGAATACCAAACCTGATGTCAATTTCAAAAAGGCCTAATTTACCAATCCTAATAGCCAATTGAAAAAATAAAATCCTTTTTAAATGAAGGAACCCTAGCAACTTTGAGGTAGATGATGGTATCAGAGAATAAATTAGGTAGAAGATAAAAATAACAAGACTGAGGGAATGAAAGCACTGACTTGAAATTATCTTCCTTTAAATTCAGGTGGAAAATAAAGAACACTTTTTCCAATTCAAAGTTCTAAGCATGAAATCCAGGTTTGTCAGGTCACAAACTTGCTCCTTTAATTGCAGATGAACTCAGAGCCGATGGAAAGAATCCACAGCAGCAAACTACAAAGCGGTTGTCCCCACGAAGAAGTCAGGCACTCTGCCTTTGATTTTCCCAGCTTGGCTCACTCCTGAATGTTCAGGATTTGGGTTCCGAAAGCCTTTGGTTAGCATTTAACTAATTCTTTGTTGGTGGAAGGGGCTGGGACTGTTTCTCCACACATAAACTGCTCCTAAGAACGAAGAGAAAATTACCTTAACCACCGAGTGTGTCACAATGCATCAATAGTAAACTTTCATCTTGTTACAGAATTAATCCAGTTCTAAGTTTTTCCATCCTTCATCCTTGTTCAAAGAGTCAATGTCAGCACCAGATTTGTAAGCTTAGAAATGAATTCGTTTTTAGTCATGAATTCATATTTAATATAAAATACCTTATCTTGTAAACATGCTTATATTCACTACAGAGCACCCACCTCTCAGAAATCACATTTATAAAGACATTGCCTCACCTTTTAAGTTTCTGTATTAATTAGTACTTACACTAAAAGTTCTCCACTTCAATATTTGGCTCTTCAAATGTCTGTCTGCTTCAAAATTATTACTTCTTCCAACTAAAAGGCTATATCCTGATAACTCTCAAATTTATAGCGCCAATTGATCACCCTTTGAACTTCTACTTACATATCCAATTGCCTTCTGGCCAGCTCTACTTGGATGAAAAACAGACCTCTCAAACAGTATGTTCAACTCCTGCCCCTAAACCTGTTATGAAGGCCACAAATGTTGAATTCATCCTCTCATATCCTATATCCAGTCAATAAGGAATTTGTCCTTGCCCTGGCCAGTGTGCTCAATGGTTAGAGCACCGACTGCGCACTGAAGGGGGTGTGCAGGAGGCAACCAGTTGATGTGTTCCTATCACATAGATGTTTCTCTTTCTCTTTCCTCCTTTCCATCTCTCCAAAAGGCAATGGGAAAAATATCCTCAGGTGAGGATTAACAACAAAAAAATCCTTACCCTTTAAAGTGTATCCAGAATCCAAGCACTCCCACTACCTCCACTACTGCAGCTTGGTCCCCGCGAACCATGCCCTCCTTTGATTAGTCTAACAGCTCCTACCAGGTTTCCTGTCTCTATCCTTGCTCCTCTGTAGTCTACTCTGAACTTAGCAGCCAGAACCCCTCTTTACAACTCGAGTTGGTTCATGTCACTTCTTTGTTCTAAAATCCTCCACTGGTTCCCTCTATCACGCACAGGAAAGCCCAGAGTCCTTAGGGTGGCCACAAACACCCCTGTGATCGGCCCCACTCCCCTACTTCATCTTGGACATGTCCCACCCGCATTTACTCTGCTTGGTCACACTGGCCTCCTGCTGTTCCTTGATAAAACCAAGCATGTTTCTGCCTTGGGGCTTCCTCACAGGAAGTTCCCGTTGCCAACCGTCCTCAACCCGAATGTGTACGTATAGAGAGCTCACTCCCTTGCCTCGTTCAATCTCTGCTCAATAAGGCCTGCGCGATCTCATACCAGCACTCCTGACCTCACCCTGTTCGCTTTTTGTTCCACAACACATTTAATACAAGAATAATCAGTAAACTTCTATAGTCTAAATTATAGCCTGCTTTTCTCAGGAGGCAAAGTGCCTCGTTCCCACCTTCCCTATAATCATGTTAGCAGCGACCCTTGAAAATGTCAAGTTGTTACATGTCAATTATCTCACAAAGAACGTTAAGCTTCTCATTTAAGACTTTGTTCAAAGTACTGACCGAAGTTGGGATGGGCAGTAATCACATTTATTTAGCTTTCTATTTTCAGTGTCCTTGGAGGAAAACCAAAAGGACAACTAAAGACTACAATGAAATAGTAAAACTGCAACTGTGCTCTGAACAATTTTAATTACTGACTGTTAATGAAAATCAACAACATTGAACCCTGTAAAGAATTTTTGTGAGTTTATTTGAGCCAAACTGTCGACATATGCTGGGAAGCAGAACCTCAATGAACTGAGATAATGCTCGGGAGAAGGGCGGCTTACATCTGTATTTATACATTGCAATCAAAGGAAAGGGACGTAGGTGGGTTACATGAAATCCACGGGTGACGGACTACAGAGGCGGGAGAAAGCCAAGTGGGGAAACCCCTGGGATTGGATAAAACGTAAAATGATGGACACATACTTAGGTGGGTGCAGGAACAACTAACACGATAATGAAGGAATTTGTGGTATTTGTCCTGGTGCCCAGGCACATTAGGTTGTGCCCCAAGAGGGTCCAGAAAAAGGGAAGTTACAAGTTACCCAGACATTTCAAGGGTATGTTATCACAGATGCAAAAAGACAGATAGGCTCGGTTAAGGTAAAGGTTGGACCTTGTCAGTGAAGATACCGGCCTGGGACGTGACTACCCACAACTGCTTTTAGTTAAAAGTTTAATTTCAGACCATCCTTTGTGGTTACTTGAGATCTCTGGGGTTGCAAGACCGTCATGCAGG
The DNA here is from genome assembly GCA_004026665.1 of Murina feae. Taxonomy (NCBI): domain Eukaryota; kingdom Metazoa; phylum Chordata; class Mammalia; order Chiroptera; family Vespertilionidae; genus Murina; species Murina feae. The sequence continues at coordinate 16,787 of PVJC01005572.1, forward strand.
CCTTCCCTGAGCTTGCCAGGTTAGCATGTGGCCCCTTTCGTCCACATTACTAAATAAAGGAAGAATAAACACTGCCAATTAAATAGCTTTTACAATTATTTATTTAATTTAATAATAATTTTCATTAGACAAAAAGTCTTCTTTACTGTCCTGTCTAAAGCTAACGTCAGCTAATTTGGGCTTTTAAGATTTTAATTTACAATGCGGCTGTGTTTACTGATGGTTTTAAAAAACAGAGCATTTACCTGACACATTGTTATAAACGTGTCACGTACTTATTACAGACAGCCTGCACAAGGTTCCTGCACCACAACCCACCATCCCCCGCTCCACCTTTTAAAATCTGACCCCTTACTTTGTCATAAATCACTTTTATAATGAGAGAGCAGCTAGGACAGGTCGCCACGTCTTCCCCGTTCTCCAAATCTTCCTACAACAAAAGCAAACACCGATCAGCATCGCCTTCCCTTTGCAAACTCCTCCCCCGCCACCCCTGCTAGGGGCAAGCTCCTTGGTGACCGGCCTCCCCCACAAGGCAGGTGAGGGTCAGAGAGGCCTTCCCGGAGAAATGCCAACCCCCGTTTTCCCTGGCAGCGTCACCGGGGGAAACACCCCGGAAGGCTGGTTAAGGTTCGGTCGCCGCAAAATCTCTGGGAAGACAAAACGCGTCCCTTCCTCCAAAGAAGTACCCCAGGAAGGTGACCCCGAAGAGGGATTCTAAATGGGGGGCCGGGGGGAAGACGGCGAAAAGTCTGATGCTCCCCGCCATCCAGCTCCTCCCCTTCCGCACTAAACCTGACGAAAGGCCAGAAGGAAATGCCCACTGACAGCTGAGACCATCAAATTCGGGGGGGATTCATACACGGGGTAAAAACGGGATAACCGGAGCCGCGCGGGCCACGGGGCGGCGGAAGGATCACGGGAGAGCGAAACGCTCCCGCGCTGTGAGCGGCCGGGGACCTGAGGTTACCTTCGTGATGCAGAAGTTATCGCCACAAGGGCAGGGGTAGAAATACGTCTCCAGGTCCTCGTCATATTGGAAGTCCTCGATTTCCACCTCGTCGTGAAACACCGCCATCGTTGTGGGGCCTGATAGGGGCCCCCGGTGGCCGAAACTGACCCGCGCCGCTCTAACTGCGAGGACGCCGGCCCCAGCCCGGTGTAAGCCACCACGCCCCGGCGCAGGAACGCTCGCTTCCGGCGCCGAGTAATGACGCAACTGCAGGTTTGGAAGCCAAATGGGTGACCCGGTACTGGTCACCATGGAGATGGCTGAACTGCTCAAGGAGACAGAGCAGGAGCTTGCTTGCTGCTTAGTGGTGTCGTGTGCCGCTCCGCCCATTGGACCGACGTGACCAATAGAATGTGAGGATCGCGCGCGCCGCTGTACGTCACGTCGGGGACACCGGAAGCTTCCTGGCCCCGGCGGAGCTTGGCTCTTTTCTGGAAGATAGGTGCCCGCAGCGTCGGCGGCGCGGAGGCACCTTGCTGCCGGCCTGTGGTTGCCGGCCTCATGCCCCTGGACCTTAGGCCTCAAGCAGCCGCCGCTGAAGGCCGCAGCAGGCCGGGGTAGCACTGCCTGGGTCCTCGGCGCCGCTGTGGGGAGGCCCGCAGCCTCGCCTGGTCTTCGGCGGCGGGAGCCTCTCCGCCGTCTCGATCTTTGCCTCCCCGGCGACCGACGAAAGGCTCCCTTGGAATTTCGATTCGCTGGGTGACCTTGCGCTCTAGGTGACGCCTCGCTTGTAGTTCGTGGCTGCTCTTGGCTGTTCAGGTATAGCCCCGTCTCTTCATCACGCCAGATTATCGTCAAATGCCCGAGATTGGTGTTGCTGACAGGACCAAGACCTGGGAGGCAGGTGGAGTTCTAGTTCTATGTTTGCCAAGCATATGACATTATTTACTATAATGATTTATAGTGACAGCAGTAACCTTTCATTACAGGGAGTTCGCTTTGTGCCCGGCATTGCGCTAAGTATAATTCTTCCACCAACCTTGGGAGTTTAGGTGTTATGCCGTATTATTAATCTTCATACTGGGAAACAGAGAGTTGGATATTTTGACCAAAGTCATACACTTAGGAAATGAAGAAACTATCTGTCCCCAAAGCCTGGCGACACACAACTTATGTGAGCCACAGTTTCTTCTTTGTAAAAGGAACGGGTGGCATCAGCAGAGTTACTGCCTTGAGGCCTCTTTATATTTGAAGCAAAATGCAAATAAAAGGTGTTTTGCCTTGGAAGCGGTGCTAGTGCCTGGTTTGCTGCAACTGATTTATGGGGTAGGGTTAGTGTTTCATTCCTAGGTATTAAGTCTTGGAAGAGAAGGACTGCAGCGCTGTGGAGAAGCTGATCCGGGTCCAGAATTCGACTGCTGTAGCACTGGGAACTGGATACTTATATCCTTTGAGCCTTATTTCTTCTTCGACTAAAAACGGTTGGATTAGAGATGACCTACAAGGTCCCTTTCAGATCTAACATTCTACTTCTGCGTAGGAATTGAGTTTTACTTGGTTCAGCAATCACATGTCACATATACTTACTTAATTTTCACATAATACATATGTGCACATTCCTATTCATATTTATGTGTACACGCTGAAATGTTTACATGAGGCTTCCAATTTTGTGCACACAAGTGAAGCTTCACCTGGGTCAGCCCTTTTAAGGCATGAAAAATCTAGAGGCAGAGAAATCTTTAGGAGAAAACCCAGAAGTTACATTAAAGGAGTTACAGTAAATTATTTCAGATGGCTCACAAATAGTCCACTTTGCATAAATGAAGATCTACCCAGAAGTTAGGAGACATCTTCGAACCTTTCATGGGTTAACTGATGATTCTGCTCTGTCTGAGCAAAGGAGGAATTCCAGCCATGTACACTCCCTGTATCTCCGTAGATCAGATACTTTCCAGTAGCCTCTTGGGGACAGGAGGCCAGAGGAGAATCTCCAGTGTCTTATTTTGTAATCTCCATGAACATTTTGAGGTTGGGAACCATCCTTAGTTCTTCAGTACTTCTGAGAGTAAGTACCTAAAAATTAAAGGTGAGCCATTTTTGAATGTACACCAATGGGTGCAGTCATATCTATTTCATCCTATCTAATAAAGAGGGAATATGCTAATTGACTGCCCTACCCTCAAAGATGGCAGCACCCACAGCCAATACGGAAGGGATATGCTAATTGACTACCAGGCCATCAAAGATGGCAGCACCCAGTCCCCTCAGCCCTGCTCAGGCAGCATGGAGGCTCAGCCGCTCTGAGTGCCTGCCTCTGTAGATACCCAATTCCCTCAGACCCCCAGCCACCTAGGGCCGGCCTGAGGCGCAGGCAAGCCTCAGATGATGGCTGCCCAGCCACCCAGGGTCGCCCAAGGGTTAACTCAGGTAACCAGGACAGGCCAAGGCTTACGCTGCCCTGCTGGTAGTGGCAGCAGCAGAGGTGTGCTGGGTTTCCCCCAATCGCTGGGTCACCTCCCACCCCTGAGGGCTCCTGGACTGTGAGAGGGGGCAGGCTGTGCTGAGGGATCACCTCTACCCCAATTTGGCCGCTAGTGGGAGTATAAATTCGTAGACCTTTTAGAATTTGTATCTATCAAACACAGTCATCTGGGGAATCTTCAAATCTGAGGCTAGTAGTCCTAAAAGTTACAGGGGTTTGGAGTAATTTAAAAAATGTTAATTTCCTTGTATTTTCCGACTTTTCTTCAAATATGTAGTACCTAAAATGGAAGGAGAAAAACTAATGAAACACTTAATAATAATTGACACTATGTGCCAGGCACTGTACCAAAAAGCCGCCGACTTCCCGACCACCTGTACAGTGACCATCAGGAGGCAAGACGCTCAACACAGGAGCTGCGGTGACTTGGCAGCTGCGGTTCTTGGGTGATGCACCAGGAACCAGAGAGGAGGGAGCCTGATTCCGGGGTGTGTTACCAGAAAACCGCCCTCTTGCAATCCAGGACTCCTCGGGGGATGTCGGAGAGCCGATTTCGGCCTATCCCAGCGGGGCAGGCCTAGGGACCCCACCGCACCGAGCCTCTAGTACCATTATAATAGTCCAGTGAGGTACAGGTATTGATCCCATCTCCAGTGTTGAGGAAATGAGGTTTCAGGGCTAAGGAGACTTACCTAAGTAAGCAAAGCTGTAAGTGACAGTAGCTATGGTGAGAACTCAGATCTGTCTGATCCCAGAACCTAGGCGTTTCGTAACTTCAGTGTCATCTGTGATATGATGGTGTTGAAGCAGAACTAGATTAAACAAATGGCCCTGCAGCTCTTCAGGTCGCTGAGGTTTTCACTAGAGCAGTGCTGGTTCTCTTGAGTCCTAGATTTTGGCATCTCCTTGGCCTTCCATACTGTTTTCATCCTGCTGTTCATTGGCCATACCCCTTGTCTGACCCGAGGTGCTTCCCAGTTTTGAGTTCATACTGTGCTGAAGAAAGTAAAACCTTAGCCAAACATGTGATGCCGTTTTTTAAAAAAAATCCCCGCAGCATTTTAAAATAAAAATTACAATGACTATTAAACTTTATATTTATTCTTAAAAGGTAATGAAAACATTCTGTTATGAGACATTTTTGGACCCGGAAGGCATGACAAAAGCAGACTTAACTAGTTGCTACAGGATCATTTATGGCTGGAAAAAATTTTTAATTATAAAATGTTAATGCTACTGATCTGGAAAATAGCAGTGACCAAAATTCTTAACGTAAGATCAGACTTAGAAATAAGTCACAGTTGTGTCGTAGAAACCATTGTATGAGTGCCTGTTGCATTATCAGGCTAAAGGGAATTGTTTATTAGCAGTTTCAAACCACTACCTCTCGAGATTGTTTGGCATGGGGGTGGGGGTGGGGATGGGAGGGTAATGAATTTGGCTTTTTTTTGGTAATACTCTTGCTTGCCAGGTACTTCCCATAGAAATTTACTTCTCTCAGCAATCCAGTGAAGTGGTGTTGAAATTCCCATTTAAAAATGGTGAGAGGCGACTGGCCCGAGATCAAAAGGCAGGAAGGAGTCAGATTTGAGCCCAGTTACATGGATTCCAAGTCAAGTGCTCTTGACATAGCTTGTATGCCACTAGGTTCACTTGCCAAATGCCAAGAACACCTTTGCTTCTTCATTGGCACCTAGGATCCTAAATCAACGGATACCATGATATTTCCATGAATTTACTTTATTTCAGTGCATTAATGATCTTTGAGGTGTACTTGGTTTTTCTCTTTCTCTCACTGCTCTCTTCATCCAGTCAAACTATCAACATACCTTAGGACTTTAATTCTAAAATATATTCCATGTTTATCTACTTTTTTCCTCTTTGTATTTTAATCCTACACTAGAGCCTTCTAACTTGACTTCCTGCTTCAGCTCTTGTCCCTCTATGGTAAGTTCTTCACACAGCAGCCTGAGCAGTTCTTTACTGTAAATTCCAGCATGTCCCTCTCCTGGTTTATTCAAACTATTCAGGTGCTTCCCATTGCCCTTAGAATAAAGTCCATACCCTTACTGTAGCCTGATGCGATCTAGCACATCTGTCTGTCTGCTTCATCTCACATCATACTCACCTAGCTCACTGCTCCTGTCACGCGTGGTTCCTTCACACGTGGGTGTGACCAGATGCTCTGCTCTTACCACCTGCTTGGCTGCCTCTTCCTCATCATTCAGGTTTCAGCTAATGTCTCTTGAGAGAGACCTTTCCTGATATTCCCCCACCTACCTCACTACTCTTATTGTTATTATTTCTTTATTGACTAGGGAGAGAGAAAGGAAGAGAGAAAAAACAACATTGATTTGTCGTTCCACTTAATGCATAAATTGGTTCCTCTTATTAATATAATCTTGGTATTAGGATGACACACTAACCAACAGAGGTACTCTTATTTCTCTTATCTTACACATTGTAATTAGTAATTGTCTCATCAACTATCCGTTTATTATTATCTGTCACACACATTGTAATAAAAGCTTCAAGATGGTGAGGACCTTGCCTCTGGTTCTTTATTGTGTTTCTATGACTTAATGTAGTACCTGGCACCCCAGTAATTGTTTAATAAACGGAATATACTTATTGAACAGAAACCAGCACAGTCATTTTAAACCTTTACTCTGCTGCTTGAAGTATTTTTTATTGCTTATATGGATATGTTTTATTTAGAATTTATGATAATTTTCTCTGTTCCAGAAATAGAGTTAATTAAGATTTTTGTGTGTGTGTGAGGTAAGGCCTATGAGGGTACAAACATTTATAGAATATTCTTGTTTGTGTGGTTTTAAAAGTTTCTTAATCTGTGTTAATATTATATGGTTAATTAAATTGAATATATGAAACCATTGGAAATATTTTAAAAAATAGGTGGTTTTTTAAAAAAATACCTTATTGCTTTGGAAGTCCCTCTGAACACAATTTGATAAAATAATACCCTGTATTTACCAGTAGGTGGCACTCTTGGTCATGGTTATTATTATTAAAACAAGATTTTAGAATTTTAAAGAGAACAGCTTTTAAAAATTAACATGTCTTTGTTTTCCAGTTCATTTGAGCTGCAGACCATTCAAACAGCATAATCACTAAAAGCTGTATCTTATGTGAGGACTATTTTAGCTATAATTGTCCTGAGCTGAACAATGTTTTCATATTAAACTATGTAGCTATTACATTTTATTAGGGAACTTGGCCTTAAATGACACTGTATCATTCATTCCAGCCATTGGTCTGGGCTTTCATAGGGTGGAATCAGGAAAGAGGAAAATACAGTCATAGAAAAGAAGAATAGAAAGGTGAGAGGAAGACTTGATGGAAAGGGGGAAATTGAGAGTGGTTTTACTGTGAGGCGATGCCCGCTGATGATAATGAGCCTTTTTGTTTGCAGCTAGGAGATAGTAGTTCTTTTTAACAGTTCCCCAAAACATTGTTCTTATATGTTGTCTCTGTCATTGCAGGAGCTTTGTGCGAATTTCAGTGTGTGGGAACACCAATCTGGGTTCCAACCAGTGTATATCCGAAGGTCTCAGTATAATACCAGGACCAAAATACTGCATATCCGTCACCCGGCCAGCCATATACTTAATGACTCCTAAAAGTCTCATGGACTTCTAAAGTAAGTTTCTTTCTTTCAGTGATTAACACCATTTTTGGTTTAGCATATTTAAAGGAGAGAAACTACATTTAGTAGTTTTGCATGAGGTAAAGAGGCATTATACTGTTTTCATTTACGCAAGAGAAAAAATAGCAAGTAGCATTATGTATTCACAATGATGCTATATCATACTATGGCAAGAAATAGATCTATTACCTTATCTAAAGATTAGTTATGAAGCAGTGGCTCTTTTATACGATTTGGTTATAACTGAATAAATTACATGTGACTTGTATTACCACCTGATTTATTTACTTTTGTCTACTTTTTTGTCTCTATCTTTTAAAATATTAGCTCCCTAAGAAGGCATTTGCTTTGGTAAAGTCTGAATTCCCAGTGCCTGCCACATGATGGGGTCATAATAAGTATTTGTCAAATGAAGGGCTGAATTAGTGAGTATGGAGTAGGAATATAAGCACATCTAGCTTGAGTATTTTTCTAACACTAAATATATTACAATTAATTTATGTAGTGCTTTCCAGAGAGCTTAGAAAAAAGGAGTGTTCGTGTACATCTTTATTTATTCTCAAGCTGACAAAGATAGGCAATATAATGTGTTAAAAGTGGCCATCTTAGTCAAAGAAATATTTAAAAATTGGCCGAGGAAAGCAGAATACATAAAAACAATACATTATCTGACTCCCAGTCAGTACTTTTCTTGATAGGCCAGTAGTTTTTAGACATGGAAATGTTGGGGATCTTTCTGGGTTTTTGTTCTTTTAAACTTTTTATTAACTTTTTATTCAAATATAACTTACAAACAGAAAAGTACATAAATCCAAAGAGGACAGCTTGATTAAATTTTGTTATTAAAATAATTTTTTACAGTAGTTTTAGGTTCAAAGCAAAATTGGGGGAAAGTACAGAAATTTCCATAAACCACTTGCACCTACACAAGCCTAGCCTCCCCCATTATCAACAGCCCCCCATTATTAACGTCTCCCGCTACAGTGGTGGTGTAGTTCCAGTTGGTGAACCCACATTGACACGTCATTATCACTCAGAGTCTGTAGTTGATGTTATGGGTCACTCTTGGTGTTGTATGTTCTATGGATTTGGACAAATGTATAAGGATATATTCAGCATTATGGTATACAGAGTGTTTTTACTGCCCTCAAGTCCTCTGTGGTTTGATGGAATTTTTACAAAATGAGAACATGCCTGCAATCATTCAGATTAAGAGATGACATTGTCACTACTGCTTCCCCAAGGGTAACTGCTAACTTGATCTCTAGCTTCATGGATTAATTTTGTCTGTTTCTGTACTTTATATTACTGGACCCACAGACTGTGTGCTCTTTTGAGTGGCTGGCTTTCATTGTTTTCATTCACTTTGATGTTTGTGATATTCACCAGTTACCTCATGTAGTTGCATCTTGTTTCTTCTCAGTGTTGTGGACCTCAGTTTGTTTCTTCCTGTACTTTTTCTAACAAGAAACATTAAAGACCTAGTGGTGCTCTTTGATTGGACTACAATTATCAGGCAGTTAGCAAATCTACTCCCCTGTAATAGTGTAAGATTAGTCATGTGAACTTGGTCAGAGATTTTGGAAACTAACAGGGAACATGAATATTTGGTGGCACCAATAATTGCATTCATATGTATTGTGGAGATCAGTTGATCAGCTCTGAATAGTGGCAGAAATTTTGTCAGGGTGAACTAGGCCCTTAATTGCTTTGCCATTAGATCAGCTCATAACAGCACCAACAAAAAATGTGAATTCTTCTTCATTGGCCCCTAAAGTAGTTTGATATCTCCCCACCTTTTCTTAATGTTTTTAATTTTCAGTATTCTGTTTGCCCAGGAAGCACCATGGCCTGTGCTGCTGTCTTGGTTCCTGGGTTGTTGCGAGGCTCTGTTGGAGCCATCCGCTCCCAAGCTGCTTTGTTGAAGTCGACACGCGGCGCTTTGCGTCACCTTACTCTAACCAGGTGAGTTCTCAACCTTCAGTGTCATTTGAGGTTGATTTTCAAAGAGACCTGACCTGCGGATGGTTATGGGAGGCATATCAAACCCCCGAAGCCATGGCATAACAGACTGCTTAAATGTGCATGGTATCAGTAAATCGTTAAACTTTAGTTAGATGGACACATTTGTATAGACCATTTTCTAGGACCCAGAGTGGTATATTGTATTTTGGATAGTCGTGATATTACAGGTGTGAGGTTTGCCGTGCCGGAAAATGAGTCAGAGAGTCGGGCAGATTGAAGGTGGGGAATTTATTCTGCACTCCTGGGCGAGGTCCACAGGTCCTGGGGCGGGGCCGGTGGAGTTGCGCCCAGAGGGAGTAAGGGGCGTTTTTTATACAGCTGTTCAGTGAGGGCCGGGGAGCATGAGCTGTGGGAGTTCCCGCCGCAGGGTCTTCAGGTTTCCAGGAAGGAATCTGTGTCGTCATCTGTCTGGTAGCTGACCTTGTGGAGGCATGCATCATCAGCCCCTGGTCCCTCCTTCAACCTAACAACAGGGGAAATGAATTTAATTCTTTCTTATGGGGATGATACTTACTAACCCAATTTGACTCTGTTACAGCATAATGAAATCCAAAAGGAAAACTGATCACTTGGAGAGAACTGCAAATGCCCTTCGACAGGAGGTTGGTATCTTGGGCTGTGGCAGGCTTTCCTAGGCAGGATGGTTTGCACTTAATTTAAGCAGTAGAGACTGGCTTAGGGAGATGGTACTAGGTGAGCTCTATCTCTTCGAAAGATAGTCAGGGAAAGTTGGTAATTTTTCTGTTTAGAACTTTCCTAAACAGACCATATGACAACTGATCTGAAAAGATTATAGTGAAATACTCAAATTTTCCCCTTTAAACTTGGGATGAATAGATTAGTTTTTTGGTGAAGGAAGTGTTTTAGCAGCAGTTGAGGGAACTACCCTCACAAGTATGATGCATAGGGTTATATTTTAGGGCTAGAACTTGTTTTAGAGCTCACACCTTATGAATAGCTTACCTTTTCTTTTTCTTTTTTATTTATGTTTGACACCATATCTCAAAGTCCTTGTTCTTGTCCCTACTTTAGAACAACTTATTTCATCAAGGGAGAACACACTAACCTCTGAGAAAGGAAGGTGGACGAGCTCTTATTACATGGGCTGACCTTTCCCTACCATATTCAAACTAGAGAAAGCTAATCCACCACCTCAAGGGGTCAAGGGCTGGGAAATAAGGATCCTCACCCTTTACCTCAGTGAGTAACCACATTTTCTTGTAAAAACTTAAATTGGATATTTGTTTTGCTTTTTGAATGATTCTTTATTTGGATATAGTTAGCTTAGTGTTCTAAGTTAAAAATATTTAGTATAAGGATTTGTACACTTTTATAATAAGCATGGTCAGAAATTGCATTGTTGCAGTAGATGAAATTTTAGAAGACATAGTTGAGTGCTCTTTGATGTAATAGAATATTGTTTAGGCCCCACTTTTCAAACTGGTTCTCTTTTTAGAAAATTGCTTTGGGACTGAGGGCGGTATGCTTGTGAATTCAGCTTTAAGCCAATGTTTTTCTGAGAAGCCTGTGTAAAATTAGTTCAGCATAATAGGTAGGATGTGTGGGAAAATATGCTTTTCCCACTGGTGATAAATCTGAAAATACCTTTTCTGGGTGTGTCCAACACGCAAAAAAAGAGCTAATTCTGTAAATGTGAGATTTGTTAGAATTTCTTTGTTAAAAAGTGAAACCTTGTCAGTTTTGAAGAAGAAAATGTGGGCTAACAGTCTTGGGCTATGCTCTTTTCTGTTATACTAGGGGCCCGGTGCACAAAAATTTGTGCACTCGGAAGTTCTCTCAGTCCGGCCTGTGCCCTCTTGCAGTCTGGGACCCCTCAGGGGATGTTCACCTGTTGGCATACCTAGCCAGCCTGGGTGAGGGGCTGAGGGCTGTTTGCAGGCTGCCCAAGCCCTCCAGTGTGTACCCTCACCTCTCAGGGGTGTGGCAAGCCTGGGTGCGGGGCTGAGGGCCATTTTAAGGCTTTCAGGCTGCTCACAGCTCCCATTGACCCAACATCTCAGCAAGGCTGGTTGGAAGCAGGTTTCTGGGGTTTATCTTCTATAATTGATACACTGTTGCTTTAAGCTGAGGCCTAGGCAGGTAACGAAGCCTCTTGTTTGCTTCAGCTCTGTGGTTTCTGTAATTGCAACTATGTTGCCTTGAGCAGAGAGAGGCCCAGCTGGCCTAGGCAGACAGTTTACTCCTGGTGCAACGGAAGCCTCCTGTTTGATCTAGTTCCGTGGTGGTTGGCCTCCATCTTGGGTGGGTTAATTTGCATACAGCCACTCTGATTGGCTGGTGGGTGTGACTTGGCTGGTGGGCATGGCTTAGGCGTCCCAGAGAAATGGTCAATTTCAATATTACTCTTTTATTAGAGTAGATTTTGAGGCAGGTAGAACCTGAGCAGAATTTGGCAAGTTTTCTGTTAAAAGGTCAGAGAGTCTTCGGCTTCATGGGCCAGTTTTAGCACCAACTAGAATGTTTAAATTTTTGCCCAGAACTTAACTTGTTCATGTCTAAATGTATAGTATTGGTTCGTTTCAATAGTTTAAGTAACCTAAGAGGCAAGGGTTTTTTTCCCCCCACTGTGCCTCTGCAGTGTGAAAACAGCCATAAACAACACAACAAATCGGTGTGGCTGGGATCAAACACAGTGTTCTTTATCAGGACACCCAGATATGGTCTGTGGGTCCTAGTTTGCCAATCTCTGAATTAGGATAGCCATTTCAGAATTTTACAGGACAAAATTATTGAGACTTTTGGTGAGGGGGTTATCTTGAGCCAAATTTACAAAGATTAATGTAAACTCTAATCCTGCAGTTGAAAAGTTGAGAATTTTAATGCTGCAATGTAAGAAAGTGTAGGGGTCATTTCAAAACCTTGGTGGAAGAATTTTCCAATAGCAGCTCTTCTCCTATTTCTGATTTCCCCTTCTTTCCCAAATTGAAAGAGAGCTGAGAGCTGGGAGAAGCTGGATAAAGCTAGATGTATAGCCTCAGCAGTATAAAGTCATCAGGGGTGAGCCAGTCAGATCTTGGACTTGTTGAAATGTTGGGTCACAATAGAACTGGCCCACCACATGACACAGTCTCTTCTACCATTCTTGTCTTTAATTTGAATTGCAAGAATACTTTACAAAACTCCCCAAATGCCATTGGCTCTTCAGTTGAAGTCTGTGAGGTAGCCTAAGGATAGGGTGGTATCTGCATTTTACAAAAGAGGAAGCAGAGCCTAGGAGATAACAAACGGCTTCTCCTCAGGCCAGAGGGAAGCTCCAGCACCAGTCCTTGATTCTTAAGCAAAGGACCCTGCTGCTCCTCCTGGGTGGGTGGAGAATGGACTACTCGCCCTCCCAGGAATGTCCTTTCCTTACTAGACATTGGGTTCCCTATAGAGAACTTATCAAATGAGCATATTATGATGATGCGTCTTAGGCTGTAAAGTGACCAGTCTGAGTCATGCTGATGCAGGAAACTGAGCTCTTGAATTGAATGACATTTGACCTTGTGTGTTGAACTCAAAATTTTTCCTCAATGATCAAAGAATAAGCAGCCTGGGTAGCCTTAGAAATGTCAAAGAGATAAGAGTAGAAATACTGTAATGCAATAGGATTTTTCAGGCAAAACTAAGTTTTCACTGGAGGGTCACTGTGCCTGGCTGCAGAGGGCTGGCCCACTGAGCAAGATGTACTCTGTTCATCAATTTGATGGGAGACTTTGGTAATGAAGAATTTTGCCTATGCTACTGCTTCTTAACTATGCCCAGAACTTGACTTGTTCATGTCTAAATGTATAGTATCGGTAAATTTCAATAACTGAAGTGACCTAAGAGGCAAGGGTTTCCCCCCCTATTTCTCTCCCTTCCCCAGGGGACCCAGGCAAATGAAGTATTTTATTTTAAATTCAGCAGACATGTGTCACGTGCCTGCTGATGCCCAGCCCTGTTGTAGGTGCAGGGGACTCAGCAGTGCATGAGGCAGGTGAAAGACCCTATTGTATGTGGCGCTTCTTTCTGGAGCAGATAAACCAGAGAATGTCAGGTGTCAGATACACTATTGTCTGAGTACTTACTCTTGAACCCTGCTCGCTGCGCCAATTGTCACAGTAAGTTTCTCCGTGATCCGGTTCATGACACCATATCCTGAACCTCGCTGCGCCAGTTGTTGGGAGTGCTTACGCCTTTATCCGGCCCAACTACGCCAACTGTTGGGTCCGAGCCTTTGCCAGAGACCGGACCTTCATGGATGCCGGGTATTGGATGGAGAAGATAGGAGATGTCATAGGCATATAAGAGAGTCTTTATTGCAGAGCAAGGAGCCATTGCTAACGAGGAGTCATTACATAAAGCAACCCTTCAAAGTAGCCTTACAATGTAGCTGCACAAAGCAGCCCTTGCTAATACAGTAGCAAACACAGGAGCCATACTAAGCAACCATGCACCGGCTGGTCAACAGCACATCTTTATACCAACTTAGACAAAAGAGGCTTCTTGCCAAATAGTGACATCAACACTCAGGCTACAGAAAGGCACGCCTGTGCATTGCGTACAGTATAATTGCTGTGTCCTTGCTTTTGCACCTGCATATAGCAAATCAGCCTTGAACATCCAGTGTACTCTATCGGGGTTCCCACAACTATGAAGGAAGTGAACCAGGCTGATGGCTGGAGTCAGGGTGCTACTTTAAATGGTACCATTTGAGCCAAGACTTGAATACAGAAAGGAGCCACACAGGTGCACAGTATTACTGGCAGAGGGACTGGCGGGAGCCAGGCTTTGAGGCAGGGACTTTCTTGGCCTATTCGGAGAAAGGTGGCAGGATGAGGGGTAGGCAGGGCCCAGGTTGTATAAACAGCTGTGGGTTTGGATAAGGAGTTGGGATTTTGTTGTAAGGGTGAGGGATGGTTTTAAGCAGGGAAATGACAGGTGGTTTACATTTTAATGGGTCACCTATTCGCTTGGTAGAGCACTGGGTTTTTGCTGTGCTTTGACACCAGGTTGGAGGCTACTGACAAGAGTCCCTGGAGAGAAGACTGTGGCTGAGAGTAGCCTGGTAGTGATGGGGGTCAGAGAGCAGTGGGTGGATCTGGGACAGAGGCGAGGCTAATGGGATTCACACATTGAGGTGAGGGTGCAGTTTGTGAGGAGAGGAACCCAAGCGATTTCTGGCTTTGGGATTTGAACTCTGGATAGATGATGGTGGTGCCATGTATTTGCTGACATGGACAAGACCAAGTGTGGAGGAGGGGAAGTGAAGAGCTCAACTTCGGGATAACCTGGGGTGGGAGGATGGGAAGTGGATGGAGTTACAGGTGAAACAAGATTAGCCATGAGTTTTATCAACTCATACCATGTTGACTTTGGGGTATGGGTTCATGGAAGTTCTTTATACTATTTTTACTGGTTTTGTATATGTTTGAAATTTTGCATAATAAAAGGAAGAAGCTTTGGGAGGAGATAAAAGCATTCTATGTTGGATGTGTTGTTTGAAATGGAAATTTAAATCAGTTGGGTGGACGATTTGGAGTTCACTATAGGAAATAAAAAGTTTAAGCTGCATAGAGAGTAAGAGAAGAGGGCCCAGGCCTCAGCCCTGGGGTGTGTCAGCATTTAGAGGTCAAGTAGGAGAAGCAGGGGGCTGGAGGGGAGAGGAGAAGAGGGGCAGGTGGGGCAAGAGGGAAGTCTGCAGGGTGTTGGTAAAGCCAGGAGAAAAGTTGCCAGGAGGGAGGGGCCCCTGTGCTGGACTCTGCAGAGAGATCATCATTGGGTTTAGCGAACTGGGTAGTGGGTGACCAGAATGACACGTTAGTCCATTGCTGAGAGTGAAAAGGAAGTGGAGCCAGAAACACTTTTACGTGAATGTGAGCAAAGAAATGGGGTGATAGCTGAATTAAGGGAGAGGCTTGTTTTGTCTGTTGTATTTTGAGAAGCACCGAAGCACAGAGGTCAAGTGCCTGGATTCCAGTATCTGCTTTGCCACTTATTAGCTGTGAGTGGCAGTATCTTACTAGCTGGATTCCAGTATCTGCTTTGCCACTTATTAGTTGTGAGTGGCAGTATCTTACTAGCTGGATTCCAGTATCTGCTTTGCCACTTATTAGCTTTCACGTTTTTTCCATATGAAAAATGAGGATGTTACTAACCCATGCCTTCTACAGTTTCTGTGACGGTTGAATCAATTAATGTGTGTAAAGTGCGTGGCACATGGTAAGCTCCGATTATAGGTGTTTTCTCCTAATGTTATTATTACAGTGGAAGATCTGAGTGCTTGCAAGTGTTCTTGTGGAGAGGGAGAGAAAGGAGTGATGAATGAGAGAGGATACTTGCTCCACTGAAGGTTTGAGAAGGCAGAGAAGTCAGCCAGGTGGATAGGTTAGCCTTTGGTAGGAGCAAGGAGAATTCATTTGCCAGGATGTAGTATTGACAGGCATAAACCACTTGAGAAGTTGTACAGTTGCCAGAATTTTGTGTTCTTTCCTTGTCAGTAAATCTCTTCAGTAAAACCAGTATCTTTTCATCAGGTTCCTACTCATCGAGTGGTATTCTGCCTCAGTTGAACTGATGGCTCTGGGCCTTGGTGTCCTCATGTGTAAAATTACTGTTTTTTGATGATGACTAAGTTTTTCTTCAACTCTGAAATTCTCTGTGGCCTCTTTTGTTTCAGGTCATCGCTAATCTTGGCTTTGTCTAAATTTTTAAGCCAACAAAAGAATGAATGGGAATGAACAGAGGAAGCCATTTAGGTTTCCCAAAGAAAGACCTATTTCCTGTACAGAGACTGTTGTAGCAGCAGTACCGTCGAGATATCCTATATAAAACCAGCTTTTTAAAATCAGTATGATGGAATTTCCTTTTAGATGCTGACTTCGTCAAAGCCTTAGAAATGCGTGCTAGTAAAAGTTGGCAAATGTATTGTTATTTTATTGAACAGTAGAAGAGTCTAAATGTTATTTTATGGAAAACTTAATTTCCTGCCATGTGTTTTAACTTAGGGCATGGCTAGTTGAGGTTTCAGTTGCGAAATCTTCTGATCCGTTAAGTATGAGAACAAGTACGAATGTTAAAACAAAGTTTCTCCATCATGTTTTACTTATTCAATCAAAGAAAAAAAGGCACACAATGAGGGCCATGATTACAGATCTTAATCATGTGAAACTAGCTTCAGAATAAAATAAAGATGCGGCCTTCAAAAAGATTTTGCTAATGTTTTTAATCCACTTTGCTAGAAACCTTTATGTAATGTATAATATTTGTATTAAGGAAACAAAATAGTATTAAAAATCATGAATTGTACAAGATACTGTGTGTGACCACTTCTAGCAGTTGTGCCAGATTATGAGGAATAATGGCAACGGGTATATTAGTGTGTGAGTTACTACCAATAGGCATAAAGCATCTAATAACATTGTTGGTCATAGGGACTTTCCAGATGAAAATAGGACTTTTTCCATAGAAATTTAGCTTCTTTCCCTTCACTGAATTTTGTATTTGGACATTGGCAAATGATTGGTGATTTCACTTCACATAGACAAGCATGTAATTGTGAAGCATGCTCACGTGTTTCCATTGGAATTCTGTGTTCCTCTTCCTCCTCCAGGCAGCGATTATGAATGTTGGCTTTTCTGACACCAGGTGACCCTCTGGGATGTGTTTAAAGCTTACGCATATCTAATTCCATTCATGAGTCTGACAGATGCCAGTTAAGCTATCATAAAGGAAATAATCTAGTTCTTGGCTTTGTTTCTAAAGATTATATTGAAAGAAAATGATGAATGTTTACAAAATAAATATTTATGCAAACCTAAGAAAAATGAGAGTAATCCTATCTAAGAGTAATATGCAAATTAGGTGTCACTCCATCACAAAGATGACCACCCCCATAGCCACAAGATGGAGGTGCCCATAGCCACATCCTATCTAATAAAAGATTAATATACAAATTAGGCATCACTCCGTCACAAAGATGCTCCCAAACCTCTAACTTTTGGTTTAGAAATCAATTTTAAGTGACTTTAAGTTAGAGTTTCCATTTATTCTGCAAATATTTACTGAGTCTTACTGTGTGTTAGGTCTGGGAAGTTGGTATAGATATAAATTCTATAGATATAAAATCTATAGATATAAATCAGTATCTGATTGCAGAAGATATGTGGTTTGTGTGAAAGACTTGTCCTGAGTATAATTACATCAATATGTGCTAAGTATGATAAAGGCAGATCATTTTATGGGTAGAGTTGAGAGGATGGAGGGAAGAGGAAGGCCTCCGCAGAGGTCTGGAAGCGGGTGTAGGAGGTTGATAGGCAGGACTGAGAGCGTGTGCCACATGCCGAATGACCTGGGCAGCATTGGGGAGGTAGACAAGCGTCAGGTGCCTTTGAGGACCAGCATGCTGTCCAGTTTGGCTGGCAAACCAGTAGCACAGGGATCCAAGAGGAGCTTAAGCCAGTATGAGTTACAAAGGCCTTTAACATTCTTTTATATTTGTAGTTGAGTGTTAGAGAGCCCTTGAAGGTTTTTGAGCTGGAAAGTAACTCAGTGAGGTCAGAACACTAGGAATATTCATCTGTTTTATAGTTACTTTTAATTTCTGAAATTTGTAGGTCATGGACTTTTTACTGGCTCAGAACAAACACAGGTTCATCGCTAACATGGTCTGACTTTGTATAGGTTGTACTCACAGAGAATTTAGACGCCGGGAGGGTGGCTTACGGGGCTCCATTCCCTGAGCAATTCTCAAGGTGCCCAGCCTGGTGCATGGCACATGCTCGACTTGCAACCAATAAACTCTTCCTTATTAAACAGTCCCTTCAAGAGATGATTTTTGTATGCAGAATAAAATTCAATTAGTATTTTTAAAATGTTTTTATTGCTTATTTAGAGGGAGATGGAGGAGAGAGATAGAGAGAGAGAAACATCAGTGAGAGAGGAACATCATTGAACCCTGCCTCCTGCACGCACTGCACCCTCCTGGGGATCGAGAGCCACGACCCTGGGCATGTGCCCTGCCTGGGAATGGAGCCAGTGACCTCTCTTAATTCCTGGGTCAGTGCTCAGTAGCTGAGGCACACCGGCAGGGCTCAATTAGTATTTTAACAAGTCTCTCAAAAAGAAGATAATTAAAATTGGTTCACCTGGTGGTAGGCAGCATTCTAAAGCAAAGCATGCTTCACCTTGTTTTGCAGTTTTAAGAACCCGCATCTTTGTAGATTACGAAAAAACCTGAGTTACCAGAAAGCCACAGATTGTTCCTTGAATTGTGTACAAGCTAACCTCAGCCAGTTCATCTTTTGACTCAAGGTCATGACGGCAGCTAAGGTGTGTGGAACAGCCAATGAGTCACCCTCCGTGAAGAGGCTCCGCCTGCTTGTTGCTGATCCAGACTTTTCATTTAAAGCCGGCCAGTGGTGAGTGGCTTTTCTGTTTCGAGGGGTTGTATGTGCTCAGGAAGATGCCACCAGGTAGAAGGGCTTGTTTTTGTGTCTGGAAAGGACGTCTGTGGCGCGCTGTTTCTCCTGAGGGGAAGGAATCTAGACCACCTCCATTCATGGTGAGCCCTCCTTGGCACGGAGAACCAGATTTCTTTCCTGGCCTCAGAGCTTGCCTCGGTTTTGAGCCCAGACCCTCGCAGTCATACATGAACATTGCTGCCTTGAGTTTTTCTTACTGAAACAAAGCAGCTAATTCTGGTCCACGAACCTGGCAACTGTGATAATTCTGTCCGTAGGATGGTTGCTAGTACAATGCACTGAAGTAATCTAACCTTGAGTTATGTGTTGCCGGGGATTGATGTTTTCAAAAATTAGTGTTTCTTACGTCAAATATAGAGGAAACAGCAGTCTGGAAAGAAGAATAACCGGTATGTCACAGAGCTGACCACCCTCTCGACCAAGTTCCTGCATCACTCATATCTCGTCTGGGTTGAGTTTATTATCAGTGCGGAATTTATTATCAGGAGCCCCAGGCAGGCCTAGTGCACACCACACTCATGAGTCTCCCATTGGGCTGAGGACTAGTCAGGATGCTGATAGGTAACAGCCCAGCTGTCCTGTCTCCTCTCACTCCCTGTGAACGGCCTCAGGAGCTGCAATTCACATTGAATTGTAAATAAAGCAACTTGTATTTCCTTAGGAAAGGTGTGTTTGGGTGTATGTTTTCTTTATTTAAATAAAGCATTCACTTCTAAATGAATTTCTGGCATGTCAGTGTGGTCGCATTTCTTAGGAGTCACTTGACTAATTTTGGCAGTCCATCTGGAAATGTGGTTTTGTTAGAAGGAGGATGTGTGATAATAGCAAGTGTGATAATAGCAAGAGTTAGCAGTCTTGTGTTAATAGTTTGCCTTTGAATGTAGAACTAGAAAACAAGATGCTGATTGCAATAATTTGCGTTTGTGAAGCAATTTACTGCAGTCTTTGCACATGTTCAGTGATACATATTAAATGCATTTGGGCTGTTTTAGGGGGGAGGTGGGCAACATTTTTACCCTTCAAAACTAGTTTAGCAGTTATTACATTGGAAAGTGGGAGATTTCATTGTAACACTCTGTCTTTACACATTTCCCTTCTGGGGAAGTGTTTGTGTCCTGGGCACAGCATTGTCTGTTTGCCTTCAGCTCTGAATTGTGCCAAGACTGTCTCCAGCCCCCTGATTAGAAAAATCCCATGCATTGGTTTATAACGCTGCTATCATGGTGTGCCTGCAAGTGTATCAGCACCTGCCAACTGTGGTTCCCTGATGAGGAAAATGTCATCATTCTTCAGTGATATGTATAGAAATAGGTTCCATTGTGATCTCAAGATAAAATTATTGAGGGTGTTCTATATCCTGCCTATCAGTGATAGGACTGGTTTTAGTATGTGGCTGATAGATTCTGGCTTCGGAGGGCAGGTATGGAGGTGGTCATCTCTGGCTGGTTAGTGATGACCCTTTCCCTGCCAGGTGTCACTCAGCACTCATTCCTGGCACATGGATCCTCCTTTTAAAAGATTGCCCCCTTAGCACTAACAGATGGCATGGCTGTAGGGGCTGTGAGCTCCTTTAACTTCATGGGGACAGCATGGCCATTTGCTTAGGTTGGTGGTGTCCACTCCTCAGTGCTGTCGCTGGGCTGCTTGTACTCTGGGCTCTCTCAGAGCATCAGCTCGGTGGTAACCTCCATGGAGAACCTCCTTGTCCTTTGGAGAAGAGGGCAGGGTGTGGATGTGGCTGCCTTGCAGTTTGTGCCGTTAGGGCTTTCAGAGTGGAGTGCTGCTTAGAGATAAAGGAGAGGGCTGCTGTGGGCTTCTCTTTGGGGTGGGAGATTTCTGAATTCTTGACCTCTGATAGCTGTCCAATTCTGAAGGGTCCAGTGCTCTGGAGCGTTGAGCACCTTGACACCTGTGCCGTAGACCAGAGATTGGCCTCCAGCGCTCTTCCCATGCTGCACTGTGTTCTTACTGGGCCTCCGAGGGGGCTGGTTCTACAAAGTCAAGTAATCCAACCCGGAGAGAAAGGCCAACAGAGGAACCACTGCAAAACCACTTTCACATGAGCAGGGCTACACCTTTCGGATGTACCACTTAGCACCTACTCTCCCCCCCCCAAACAGATTTTAAAAAAATAAAAGTGGCTTTATCATTATTTTCCTGATAAAATCAGGATCACATAATGTTAGAGCTGAGAAGGAATGTATACTAAGTACAGTACTTCCAGACAGATCTCAAATGATGAGCATTTTCTCTCTCTTTCAAGCAGATTTTGTCATAGCTCATTTAATTGCATTTATTTGTTAACTTTCTTATCATTAGGGGTTTATTGAGGACAGGAAGCAAGACATCCTTGCATCTTGACATCCACTGTGAAATGAACCACAGGGCCTGCATGTGGTAGGCAGGTTCTGTTTGCAGTGTTGGTGCAAGGAAGGGTGAGGGGCTCTGAGGACAGTTTGGGATCTCAGGAAAGCACTGTCATTTAGCCATGGTGTGCATGCTTGGTGTGTGCCGGGCACTGGGACTGCGGCTGGTCAGGACGGGGCTGCCTGGATAGTTGGATGAGGATATGTGCGGTTTGCTACTGAATCGGGCCCTTTCTCTCAGTTCCTCATATACTCATGCATCTGGAGGGGTCTTGTCTCAGCTCCAAGAGTGCTAATTGTGCAAAGGGATTATTACTGTGTGTATGTGTTTCAGACACTTTCTTGGACAGATGTTTTATTAAATATGTATTGTGCATATTTTCTTAAATCCATTCAGATGAGGTTTTTATGTCATTTGAATTCTTCTGTAGCATTTAATGGAGTCCTTTTTTCTAAAGGTGCCTGTCTGTCCAGAGTTTCTAGAGAAGAGGGATTTCCTTTCATTCACCTGAGAGTGGCCGTTAGCAACACAAGCAGCAGAGGGCGCTATAATTCAGGCGATGAAGCCGAAAAAGTAGCTCATTGATATATTTGTGTTTTTAAACATGGAAGCTGCGGAGATGCTTTATACCTTCTCTGAGAAAGCATATAGCATCTGTGTCAATAAGTGTTAACTATAGTTTTTAAAAATTTCATCTTGATTGAAATGAAAGGGAAATTAAGCTATTCATGGGAAATGGTAAATTAAATATAGGCGAAAGCAGGCTAGGAACCTTTTCTGGAGTACTTCCAGTCCAGGCTGGTTTTTAAAGACTATAAAAAAATGACCGGATATTTAAGGTCATAGAGCAAAAGAGAACATCTTTTAAGGTCAGAGATCAAATCAGTAGAGAACATTGTGTGCTTTTTGTGTAAGTCTACTGGTAGGAAAACAGCTGGGGAAAATGATACTATTGCTCTGTGATGGCTGAGAAACATCAAGATTGGATGTTTACGTTTCCTAGACATGGAGATGAGAATCTTTTGTGGTCCCAGATTCCAATAAATTTTTCTTTTCTTGGCATGTGACTAGGTCTGTTGCATTTCTTAGACCCCACCCAAAAAGGGTTTCTGTGGCATAGAATTACTGAAGGCTCGAAACTTCCAGGAGTCCTAGCCTATAGGAGTGTGGTCAGAAGAAAAGAAACATGAGATTTCCTAAGCTTAGAAGGCCACATCAACCTGTTTAGTTTGTCAAATACCAGTGAAAGAGTTTTTGTTGCTTTTTTTCACCTTTTAAAACTGTTTGAAATACACTTTACAAATCATAAAGTTCACCCATTTAAAGTATAAAACCTAGCCTCTTAAAATGGTTTTTAGTATATTCACAGAATTGTAAAACCATTGGCACAATCAAATTAGAACATTCTCATCGTCCCAAAAAGAAACTCTATGCCAGTTATCATTGACTCCCATCCTCCATAGACAACTACTATCTTTTGTGTATATATATATGTATCTGCCTATTCTGGGTATTTCATAGCAATGGAATTAAGCAATATGTGGTTTTTTTTCTATGATTGGCTTCTTTCACTTACCATGTAATTTCCAGAGTTCATCTATGTTGTAGCATGTATCATTGCTTCATTCCATTGTATGGTTATAACCTATTTTGTTTATATATTCATCAGTTGATGAACATTTAGATTGTTTTTACTTCTAGGCTATTATCAATAATGCTACTATGAATATTCATGTGCATGTTTTTTTTTTAATTTATCTTTTTTCAGATTATTGCAGTTGTTCCTCTTTTTCCCCCCATAGCTCCCCTCCTCCCAGTTCCCACCCCACCTTCTGTCCTTCCCCCCACCCCACTGTCCTCATCCATAGGTGTACAATTATTGTCCATTCTCTTTACGCACCCCCAACACCCTTAACCCCCAAAAATTGTCCGTCCACTCCCTTTCTATGCCTCTGATTCTATTCTGTTCACCAGTTTATTCTGTTCATCAGATTTTTTATTCACTTGATTCTTAGATTCACTTGTTGATAGATATATATTTGTTGTTCATAATTTTTACTTTCTTTTTTCTTCTTCCTCTTCTCATAGGATACCTTTCAGCATTTCATATAATACTAGTTGGGTGGTGATGAACTCTTTTAGCTTTTTCTTGTCTGTGAAGCTCTTTATCTGACCCTCAATTCTGAACAACAGCTTTGCTGGGTAAAGTAATTTTGGCTGTAGGTTCTTGCTATTCATCACTTTGAATATTTCTTGCCACTCCCTCTGGCTTGCAAAGTTTCTGTTGAGAAATCAGCTGACAGTCGTATGGGTGCCCCCTTGTAGGTAACTAACTGCTTTTCTCTTGCAGCTTTTAAGATTCTCTCCTTGTCTTTTGCTCTTGGCATTTCAATTATGATGTGTCTTGGTGTGGTCCTCCTTGGGTTTCTTTTGTTTGGGGTTCTCTGCGCTTCCTGGACTTGGAAGTCTATTTCTTTCACCAGGTGAGGGAAGTTTTCTGCCATTATTTCTTCAAATAGGTTTTCAATATCTTGCTCTTTCTCTTCTTCTGGCACCCCTGTAATTCTGATGTTGGTACGCCTGAAGTTGTCCCAGAGACTCCTTACACTATCTTCATACTTTTTGATCCTTTTTCTTTTTGCTTTTCCGGCTGGGTGGGTTTTGCTTCTTCATATTTCATATCTTTGACTTGATTCTTGCGATCCTCTCGTCTGCTGTTGGATCTCTGTGTATTATTCTTTATTTCAGTCAGTGTATGCTTAATTTCTAGTTGGTCCTTTATCATATCCTTGAGGGTCTCATTAGATTTATTGAGGGTCTCACTAAATTTATCGGCAGTCTCTAGAAAATTCTTGAAAAACCTAATAACCGTGGTTTTGAACTCTATATCCTGTCGTTTCCTTTCCTCCATTTCTGTCATTTATGACCTGTTTGTCTCCGCATTTTGGCTGCTCCCCTTTCTGAGTTAGGTGATCACTGAGAGGAATTAACCTCTAAGCCACTTGGTTATGAGAGTCAACTGTGTCTACAGTGGGAGAACTTCTGTGCTGGAGACACCCTTATGGGGCAAGAGTTGTTTCAGTGGGGCTTTTGTGCTCACTGCATCTGTCCCGAGTGTGTTCCTTGTGGATCTGAGTTTTGTTTAGGACGGTCCCACTCTGGCCACTGGGTGAGGCTGGCTCTTGTATCTTTAAGGAGGTGTTGATTTAGCCTTTGCCTTAGGCTACTCAGCCTTTTATATGCAAAAGCCTCTGATGCAGCTTGGGAGGGGCGGGGCCTCGGGGAGTTTGCAGGGCAGGGCGCAGCAAATAGCTATGGTGCTTCTCAGCCCTGTGCTAAGAGACACGGGATCTCTGTGTCCCACGGTAATTGCTGCAAGCAACGCTGAGAGAAACCTGCTTTGGATTTCCTCCCGGTGCCAGTCAGTCCCCCTTCTCCGGGTGTCTGGGTCCTCAGAAACTCGCCTGGAACTGGAGTTCAGAGCCACTGGGAACTTGTGGCTCTCTCCGTTTTGGAAAAGAACCGCGTCCTCCAGCACCAGCCCTCTCCCCGAGGCCCGTGCGCGCACCTCCATACCTCTGTACTTTGCTTCCGCCACTCCTCTGAGTCTCAGTTTCTTTCTAGTTGTAGGATTTTCACTCAGCCAGCCTTCCTGTGGGTATGAGTGGTGTCCGTGTTTTCTTTTCGTGGTTATCCTGAAATAGTTGTTCACGGCTGTATTTACGGTGTTTACCTTATGCTGCCATCTTGCTGTCCCATGTGCATGTTTTGAGTGGACATATGTTTTCATTTCTCTTGGATATATACCTAGGAGTGGAATTGTTGATAGTATGATAACTCAAACATTTTCAGGCATTGCCAAACTATTTTCCAAAGTGGCTGTGCCATTTTGCAGCCCTACCAATTTCTCTAGATCCTCACTAATGTACAAGCCTTCCAATTTCCTCACTAACACTTGCTGTTGTCTGTTTGATTAGCCATCCATCCATCCCAGAGAGTGTGAAGTGATAGTTTATTATAATTTTGATTTGCATTTCCCTAATAACTTAAAATGTTCATGTGTTTATTAGTCATTTTATATACCTTCTTTGGAGAAATGTTCATACAAATCCTTTGCCCATTTTTTTATTTGAGTTGTCTTTTTTTTATTGAGTTATAAGAATTATTTACATATTCTGTATACAAATCCCTTATCAGATGTATGATTTGAAAATATTTTGTCCTATTCTGTCAGTTGTCTTTTAATTTTCTTGATGGGATCATTTATAGCACAATGTTTTTAATTGTGATGCAGTCTAGTTTCTCTATTTTTTCTCTTTGACCTTTGTATTTTGGTGTCTATGTAACTGTTACCATGAAGAGTTACTCCTGTGTAAAGTCTTCTAGGAGTTTATAATTTTAGCTCTTACATTTAAATTTAAGTCTGTGAGCCATTTTGAGTTAACTTTTGTATATGGTATGAAGTAGGGATCAAACTTCGTTCTTTTTATATGTGGATATTCACTTGTCCCAGCACCATTTATTGAAAGGCTATTCTTTTGCCTTTGAATTGTGTTGGTACCCTTGTTGAAAATTAACTGACCATAAACTTAAGCGTTTATTTCTGAACTCTCAGTCCTTTTTCATTGATATGTGTGCCTGTTCTTATGCCAGTATCACAGTGTCTTCATTAATGTAGCTTTAATAGTAAGTTTTGATGATTCTGGGTTCCTTGAACTTCCATATTAATTTTATGGTCAACCTAACAATTTCTGCAAAGAAACCAGCTGGGATTTTATAAATAATGCATTGAATCTGGAGATCAGTTTGGGGAGTATTGCTATCTTAACATATAAAGTCTCAATCCATGAACATGAGCTGTCTTTCCATTTATTTAGATCTTTGATTTTTTTTCAATAAGGTTTGGTGGTTTTCATTATACAAGTCTTGTGCTTCTTTTGTTAAATTTATTCCTAATTATTTTATTCTTTTTTATTCTATTACAAATATAATTATTTTTCTTAAATTCACATTTAGATTGTTCACTGCTGATTTATAGAAATACACTTGATTTTGCTATTGATCTTGTATCCTGCAACCTTATTTGACCTGTTACTTAGTTTTATTATCTTCATAGTAAATTCTTAGGAGTTTCTATATACAACATCATGTCATTTGCAACTTCTTTCTCTCCTGTCTGGATGCTTTTTTATTTCATTTTCTTGCTTAATTGCCTTGGTTAGAACCTCTAGTACAGTGTTGAATAGAAGTGATGGGGGCAGACATGCATGTCTAGTTTCCATTCTTGGTGGGGTTGAGAGGGAGGGGCAGACTTTCAGCCTTTCACCACAAAATATGGTGTTAGCTATGGATATTTTGTAGCTGCCTTTATTAAGCTGAGTAAGTTCCCATTTATTCCTAGTTTGTTGAGTATTTTTATTATCTAAGAATGTTGAATTTTTTCAAATGCCTTTTCTGCATCTGTTGAGACTCTCCTTTAAGTGGTGTATTTCATTGGTTGATTTTCAGATGTAAACCAACCTTGTATTCTTGGGATTTTTGTATCTGTATTCACAAGGAGTATTGATCTATAGTTACCCTCCATGTGATACTTTTTTCTGGTTTTGGTATCATGGTAATAGTAACATTGGCTTCATAGAATGAGTTGGGAAGTGGTCTTATCTTTTAGAAGAGTTTGTGAAAGATTAGTGTTAATTATTCTTTAAATGCTTGGTAGAATTCATGAGAGATAACATCAGAACCTATCCCTTTTTTTGTGGGAAGTTTTAAAATTAGTCATTCAATTCATTTGTTATGGGTCTGTTCAGATTTTGTTTATTTTTTCAGTCTAATTTGGTAGTTTTGTGTCTTTCTGGGAACGTGACTATTTTATCTAAGTTATCTAATTTTAGGTTAAATAGTTGTTCATAGAATTCCTTTGTAATCTTTTGTTTTTGTAAGGTTGGCAATGACAGTCCCATCTTTCATTCTTGATTTTAGTAATTTTATATTTTCTTGTTACTTGTTTTTTTCTTAGTCTAGCTAAAAGTTTGTCAGTTTACCTTGCTGCCCACTTTTAAAATTGTATCAACAGTAATAACTTACTTTCCTTTCCTTTCAGGATTGATTTCTTTATCCCAGGAGTCTCTGTGGTTGGTGGGTTCTCAATATGCTCCAGCCCCCGACTGCTAGAACAAGAGAGAGTAATAGAACTGGCGGTGAAATATACGAACCACCCTCCTGCTGTCTGGATTCACAATCAGGTGAGCAGATCTCTGGTTAAACCTGCAGGTTAGGGCATCTCTGCCTTCCACAGTTTGTGGTCAGCTCACTTAATCTAAGAAACCAGGCTTGTGTGAGGAGGGTACGTGCTCACGAAGAGCTCCTTTGCATCCTGAATTCAGGCTCCAAAAGGCCAAAGAAGCAGAGTCTTTTTGGTGCCTTAAATATGGCTTGAAGATACTTTGGGATCCGGAAATATCTTCTGAGACACCAAACAGTATTTAGTTGAATTACTACCATAGGATAGGAGTAAAGCATTTGCTTTATATGTACGATTGTGAAAATTGGCTCTTTGTATGTCTTGTAAATTTTAAGTCTACCTATCACATTATTTTGTCCTAGTCATCCTAAATAAAAGGGAATTAAACTACCATTCTGTCATCACTTGGAAGGAACACAGTCTCTGATCACATACTGCTCAGGCCAGAGCTGAGCACTGCTAAATCTGTGCGGTCAGTTCCTCTCCATGGCAGGCTCTAGAGGGCTCATCACATGGGGTTCTGAGAGGGAATCCATGTTGGCTGCTAATAACTCGTGCTTCCTCACAGACTCCAACACAGCTCTACGTCAGCAGCATGTTCATTCCCTGCTAGAAGTCTGATAGCAAGAAGGGGCTCAAGCAGGTCAGTTTTAGTCTCCTTAGGTTTGACCTTGTGCTTTTTTTCACTGCCATCACCTTCACTTCTCAAGCGTGCCTACTTTATTTACCAACAACCCATCCTAGGCATTCTCTTAATCCCTTTTACCAAAAAGGAATATATACAAACACTGTATATATTTTTAAAATTTATATCAAAGGGCAAAGGAACTTGAATAAAACAGTGTGGTACTGGTATAGGGATAGACACACAGCTCAATGGAGCAGAGTAAAGAGTTCAGAAATAGACTGATATACATATGGCCACTTAGTTTTTTTTCATGGATTTTTATTTTTAGAGAGAGTGGAAGGGAGGGTGTGTGTGGGGGGAGAGAGAGAGAGAGAGAAACAATATAAGAGACACATCAGTTGGTTACCTCCCACATGTGCCCCCATCGGGACTGAGAATCAAACATGCAACCCAGGTACATACCCTTGATTGGGAATGAAACACACAACTCATTGGTGAATGGCCTGACACTCTAACCACTGAGCAACGCCAGCCAAGGCTGGTCACTTGATTTTTGACAAAGGTGTTAAAGAAATTCAGTGGAGAAAGGATAACCTTTTCAACGAATAGTGTTGGAACAATTGTCTATCCATACCCCCCAAAAAAAGAACCTCTATACTTTTTATTCAAGATTAAATCAAAATAGGTTGTAGATCTAAGTATAAAACATGAAACTATATGTTTTAGAAGAAAGCATAGGAAATATTCAAAACTTGAGGGTGGGCAAAGATTTCTTAGACATGACACCAAAAGCAAGATCCATAAGTTTGATGGATAGACTTACCGTATTTTCTAGCGTATAAGACGACTTTTTAATCTTCTCAAAAGTTGAGACGAAACTGCTGAATTGATAGAAATGGTAGAGGGAGAAAGTAGAGGAGGTAGTTGGGTCACTTCTCTCACTAGCCTTCTCATTATTTGAGAAGATTTTTGACATTTTCCTGGGTTGAAAAGTTGTCTTATACGCCGGAAAATACGGTAATCAAAATTTAAAACTTTTTAATGCAAAAGTCACTATTTACAATTTTTTACAAATAAGCTGAAAAGTAGGAGAAAGTGTTTGCAATTTAGATATCCAGCAAAGGACTTGTATCCAGAATTTATAAAAAACTCTCAAAAATCAGCCAAAACAACAAGCATAATTTAAAAATGGTCAAAGGATTGAAGAGACACTTTATTTAGAAGGATATAAGGATGGCAAATAAGCAGTGAAAAGATGTTTAACATCTCTAAACATTACTCATCAGGGAAATGCAGAGTAAAACCATAGTAGTGGGATATCTCTTCAGACCTATTAGAATGACTCAAATGGAAAATACTGATAATGCCAAGTGCTGACAAGGTTGTGGAGCAGCTGTAACTATTATATTGCTAACAGGAATGCAAAATTCTATAGCCATTCTGAAAGCATTTTGGCATTTTTATATGAAATTAAATACACACTTACCCTAGGGCCCAGCAATAACAATACTAGAGATATGAAGGCTCTGTTCATATTAAAGCCTGTACATGAATGTTTATAGCAGTTCTGTTCATAATTATCAATATTGACCCACAGTAGGTGAGTAGATGCGCACATTGAGATGCTGTATTGTTGTTCAGCAGTAAAGGCAGAGGAACTGTTTATTGATGGCACAGAACAACTTGGGTGAATCTCAGAGGCACTGTGGTGAGTGAAAGAAGCCAGTCTCAAAGATTATGTACTTTATAATCCCATTTATGTCACATTCTGGAAAACAAAAATACAGTGACGGAAAACAGATCAGTAGTTGACAAGGGTGAGGGGTGAGGTAGGGGGTGAGCATAAAAGGGTAGCATGAGTGAGTGTTTTGGGCTTGAAAGAGCTGTTTTAGATCTTGATTCTGGTGGTAGTTACACAGTTCTGTGTATGTATTAAAATTCAACGAACTGTGCAGCCAAAAATATTTCCCTGTAAAATAATTTAAACAATAAAGGATTTTTAAATCTGTGGGGGCATAAAAGTATATGGCCTTCCTATGGTTTACATGTCCAGTTGTCTGTTCAGAATAACCCCTAGCTGCTTGCCTTAGCATTTCCATTGTAAACGTATCCTGCCACATTTGTCCTCTGTCCTGAGTCCTCCCTTTGGTGTGACCTCAACTGCATCATTCCCTTTAGATTCTCTCTCCATTACTATCTCTAGTTTCTAGAGATAGTAAACTATCCTGAGTTTCTGTAATATGCTGCAGGGATGGGGCCAGCAAGGTGTTCATGTGCCCCACACTCACTGTTAAAATGAGCCCACATCCCGGCCCCTAGTGCCAGGAGCCCCTCCAGTTGTCAGCCTCCCACGTGACCTGACCTGGTCCTGGTCCATAACTCCCTGCTTGGTTTCATGCCTCATTGGCATTTCAATGAAGAAACTTATTCTTAGAGGCTATAGAAAATCTCTGAGTGGCATTGCTTGAATGCACATCCTAATTGTAGTGCTTGTTCCACTCTGCCCAGTGGGAGCTGCAAATGGCCTTTATGAAGTCAGATTTTTCTTGGAACCAGTCTCAGGTGCCTATATCCCTCCTGAGAATTTGTCTTATTAAGCTATTCAAGTGGACAATGGGGGCACGTGAGTGTCTGGGTGGCAGCAGGCTGCTCTGTTGGGACATGGAATAAAGTGCCATAAATGTCTTCCTTTATTTTATCTGTTTTGGCTCAAACTCCTGGCAGGGCAAAGGATTCTAGACAGCTATTGTGTGTCTGCCCCCCCAGCTATGGAAGAGTTGTTTGCTTCACAAGTAGAAAATCTATACCCAGATTAGATACATTGCTGTGTAATTGAAGGTAATATCCTTTTACTCACTTCCATATTATGCTGTACAGACTGCAAGTCTTGTGCTCATGCTACCCTGGCAGTTTTTATTGATCAACAAAAGACAAAGATGGCTTTGATTCTTTCCAGATGCTAGCAAATTAGAAGATATATCTCCTGAAGATTATTTTGTCACTAAAGAGACAAAGTCTTCTTGAGTATTATCTTTCCCTGGGGCACGGTTTCTTGGCAACTTCAGGGTTGAAAATACTGTGGTTTCTAAAAACAATAACGTGAAGGCTTTGTTTGTTGTCATTACTAAGCGTGCTGGAGACGACCACAGGAGAAAATCATTTCTCAGTCTCTCTTACTCTTAGAGTCTCAGAGATGAAGAGATACGTGTGCAGGTGAACAAGATGCGGAAGCACCGTGCAGATTCCATTCACTGTCACCGTTAGGCAGAGACTCTTGGGTCATAAATTCTCTTTTCAAGGCTTGAAAGGAAGGAGTATTTTAAAGCACTTTGGTAGCCAGTCTAGTGACTCTTACACTTTAGTTACTACTTACAGAATGCCCCCTTGCTGCTAATTCCTTTTGTCAAAAATGGAAACCACTTATCATCCTTATGTAAAACTCTCCTATGTATTTAAAATAGTTCAAGTGTGTTTTCTTTTTCCCTTAGAGAAAGAATTTCTATTTATTTAACACTTCTTTACCAAGGGACCTTTTGTGAAATTCAAATAATTTTTCATTCTTCCTCAGATTGTCTTTAAGATTATTTCTTTAACTTGTAGAGCCCCAAGTTAAATGATGTCAAAAAAGATTGCCTGTCATGCATGGTGCCAGGGTGTGAGTGTGCAGGTCTGGTCTTCAGAAAGCATGTGGTACATTATTACTTCTGAGGAGGCAGTTCGTTTAGTGGATTTATGTCAGGAGCATGTAGTGGAACACACCTATTCTCTCAATACAGATTTCCTAGCTTTAGGTTCTGTTTCTTAGTGACAGGAAAGAAGGAAGCTGGCACCCCCACACTTTTTCTCAGCCACAGTGACCCCAGCATCCTCTTCGGTGGAGCTTAATTCCAACAGGGAGTGTCCCCAGTGTGTCATGTAATACCCCCCACAGCCTTGAGGGTGAGCAGGCCCACTGCTAGGACCCATTTCCCAGATGCGGCTCAGAGAAGTAAAGGGACTGGCTGGATTGCATAGGGGCAGTGATGAAGTCTTCTGACTCCTAGGTCACTGCGTTTCCCCCTAAACTAGGTGTTCTTAACCCTGTCAGGTCCAATGGCCCCTTTCTAGAACTACCCTGAAATGAAACCCAAAGCTAATGTAATTAACATAATTTTTTAAAACATCTCCAAGTATGATACAAAAGAGAAATAAAGTGATCCATAACCAAATACTTCATTTCAGTATGTAAATGCTTGGGCATATTTTGAGCTAGGAGATAGAATGAAGTTGTCAATGTAGCTGTCCCTCAATGTAGAATCACATGAATACATTGTTTGCAAGGGCAGGTGTGCAGGTTGTATGTTGACAGGATCACACATGTGTTACCAACTGCGATGCAGTTTTCCAGAACAGTGATTGAACATACTTAGTAACCGTCTGCACACAACAAAGTACAGTCTACATGGTGGTTAGATTCTTGAAAACTCAGACTGTGTGAAATCTGTGCGAAAAATAAAAATGTAGTTTTTTTGGTAGAATGAGTTAGAATCTAGTCTCAGGTCATTAGAAACCCGTTTTCACATATGCATGTATGGCCCACAGGCCATTCAGAAGTCTGGTGGGCAGTCCTGTGCATTGCAGGTAATAGTGTGTCACTAAACCGGTGCTCTGAGTAAGAAAGCTCTGATTGATAGCCTTTGCTAATTTCTGTGTTGTAAACACTCCCACAGTGGCTGATCTCAAACTAGCAGTAGGTATTCGCTCACAGTAGGAGGAGCTAGCCCAGTAGGTACTCGCTCACAGTAGGAGGAGCCAGCGCCAGAATACCACTAACTGCACAGGATATAGCACCTCTCACCCTGCCCTCTAAGTGCCAGTTGGGTTCTCCAAATCACTGTGACAATAAAGAAATGTCACTACAAGTCTCCAAAACATCCCCCTCAGCAGTCTCGCCTCTGGAGAACCAGGGCATTCAGTTCTGAGTCTGGTGCGACTTCACGGAAGAGTAGGTCCTTTATGTCTGTGTGTGGGGGGCGGGGGAGGGTGGTAGTGGTGTGTGGTACTCACTCTATGGTGTGAAGCCTCAGGCTTCCTGTTCACACTGCTTCAGGGAGAAAGGAACAGTCTGAACAGTACTATAGTGGTAGCCACTGGCCTCAGTCTGTGGAGCAGGCCTGGCTGTGCCCTGCTGGCAACTGACTAGAAGGAAGTCCCTGGTGCCCACACTTCTCAGTGCCAACGAGTTCAGGGCAACCACAGTCAGTGACACTTGCCCGTCTGGCCTCTCGGCTCCATGGCTTTGATCAGAACAGGAGTGCTCATACCTCAGAAAAGGAAACTCATACCTCAGAGGTGTCCCTGTGCCTCTTTTCACAACCCAGGCCCTCACCTACATAGTTAGCAAATGGCAAAGTTATTCGAGCGAGTCTCCTTTTCTCAGTAGTGGAGCACCTGTGAGTGTGGGTCCCACAGTCAGAGGAGCAAATTGCCTCTGTCATGGGCAAGTGGAATCAACTCACAGGGCCCTGGGAAATTTGAGAGCAAGCTGGAAAAATAGTCCTAAATACGGATAGACACGCTGGAGGCAGACACAGTTCCTTAGGGAAGAACGTTTGGTTTTAGACCTGTGCTAAGGCCTCAGGATCTTTCCTTTCCTGCCTAGTGCATACTCGACTCTGAAGTGGCCGTGAGAGTGGGTGGAGAGTTCTTCTTTGACCCTCAGCCTGCGGATGCCTCTAGGAACCTCGTGTTAATCGCGGGAGGAGTCGGAATTAACCCTCTGCTTTCCATCCTGCGGCACGCGGCCGATCTTCACAGAGAACGGATAAGCCAAGGAAGTGGATATGAGATAGGGACAATAAGACTCTTCTACAGTGCAAAAAACACCAGTGAGCTCCTGTTTAAGGTAAGGGGAAATGTATGCTCCATAGCTTGCTGGGAGCAGACTTGTCATGGTACTAATGGTCCACAGAACTTGTCTCTCTGTCTGTTTTCTCTGCAGCAGTTCAGACAAAAGGCCTGACAAATTCATTTTTTAATTTTTTTTTAATCCTCACCCAAGGATATTTTTCCATTGATTTTTAGAGAGAAGAAGGGACAGAGAGAAATGTCTATGTGAGAAAAACACATTGATTGGTTGCCTCCTGCACAGGTCCTAACCCAGGTACTTGCCCTTGACTGGGATTGAACCTGGGACCTTTTGGTCTGCAAGCCGGTGCTCTCTCCACTCAGCAAAACTGGCTAGGACGGCCTGACAAATCTTAATCTGATCTTCAGATGAGAATTAGCCAGCACATCTTACCAGGACAATTACAACCGCTGGTGTTGAGGAGGCTCCCCGGGGCGTGATGGGATAAGGGCAGGTCCAGTGGGCTTGCATTTGGAGATGGGTGGACAGAAAAATCGCCATGGACCTGGTATGTAAAGAGTCAGGAGAAGCACCAGTGGGCTCATGTGTTACAAGAGGAGGTGAGAAGTGTGTGCTTGGAACCCAGCTGGGTACATGAAACCCCCATCAGCTGCATCTGTGGAAACTAAGTACATTTGATGGAGAAGGCTTTCACCGGATTGCTTTGCAGCTGCAAGGATGAACAAAAGAACAGTAACAGTTAAAAAGACAGAACTGTGGTCAGTGAAACTGCTGCTTAATTGCCCAGGCTTAAGAAAAAGGGAAAAGAATAAACTCCCGGAGAGTTTGTAATATGCTTGTTAGCATATTCAGATTTCAATGAAAGCCAGATAGCCTCGTACCCTGAGAGCTCCGGCCTTCTCAGCTGCAAACAATGTCTCCGTAAGCAGAGAGCAAGAGCACAGACGCGTGCTGCATGGGCGGCGCGGCTCAGCGTCAGTCGTTGTGCACATCTGTTTTGATTTTTTAAAATTGTAGTGTGACCAAATATGTTTGACATTCCAGAAAAATATCCTCGATTTAGTAAATGAATTTCCTGAGAAGATTGCATGCAGTTTGCATGTTACAAAGCAGACTACACCGATCAGTGCAGAACTCGAGCCATACATCACGGGTGAGTCCCCTAAAGATGTTTTGACTGTCCCCCCTTAGTAAAGTGGTGGACATGCCAGTTGGTTGAGTGTAGGTGCTTTATTGTTTGGACTTGCTGGCTGGGAATGTCACTACCTGGGGAATAGAGAGGTGATTCATCATGGAAAAATAAGGAGAGATTAAGTTGGATTTATTTATTAGATACTGTGTTCCTACGGCCCATATTAAAAATTTATTCTCCACATTTTTTTAGGGGACCTTTGCATCATCACTGTAGCATTCATGCAAAGAATTTATATTCCAGCCTCGGCTGAACTGATGCCATTTGCCATTAATGGTAATTTAAATTACTTGTGGTTTCCCCTGCCTGGAAGGATTTTTCACAAAATCAGTTTCTTTACTGCTAAGGGCACTTTTGAATCTCTCCCAAAGAACAGTAAGTTCACTGCCCGTGTCTGAGAGTGCATTGCGATTGGCTTCCCACTTTACTTGCCGTAAGTTTAGGAAACCAGAGATGTACTTTGCTGGGACCTGGCCCAGGTGCCAGCAGGAACCATCATGTGAATGACTCAAGGCTGGGCTCACTAAGCTCCAGTTACTGAAAATAAACACTGTTGCTGCGTTGTGGTTAGTCCTTCTGCTTTCAATGCAAACATGTCTGGCTTAATTTGGTGTTTATGCTGTTTCTTGGTAGAAGGAAGAATAACGGAGAAGGAGATAAGAGAGCACATTTCAAGAGAGACTTTGTTCTACATTTGTGGCCCACCTCCCATGACAGACTTTTTCTCCAAGCAACTGGAAAACAGCCGGGTTCCCAAAGAACACATCTGCTTTGAGAAGTGGTGGTAGGGAGCAGGCAAAGGTAGAAAGGAGAGGTTGTGGGATTTACCCAGGACTCGATTTGAGGCAAGAGGAAGTTACCTCCACTCCTTCTTTTCTTAAGGCTGTGGGCAGAGTGACCTGCTGGAGAAGAAAAGAAAAAACAGCTGACAAGACTCAAATGATCCACTTTTGGCAAAGACTTCATTGAACTATTTTTTACTGTATTGACTTTCTTTTATTAGTAACTGTTTGATTATCTCATGATGTACCTTGAATTGATTTCCTTTCCCCTGAGGGAAAAAGAAGACATATACTTACATTTAATCATAAGAAAATGAGGTTTTGTGTGTGAAATGTAGGCTGTCTTTAAATTATTTGACAGCAGCCTGTATATCTTATAGTCAATAAACTTATAATTTGAACACATTGTTAATACAGTTTCTCTGAAAATTCTTTATACTCAGTGTCCTAGTTGACCTTCCCATGGCCCGCAGCCCTGCTTCCTCAGACCATCCAAGCTGGGTTTGGAAACAGAATTATTGTTAGGGAAACTGCTTTAAGGAATTGAATAGCCAGCAGATTTGCCTAATGTGAATGAATATCTGAAGTATGTTTCCTGACTGATTGTTAGTTTCTTCTCAAATGAAACCCTTTCTGTGTTCAGCATCCTGGCTGCCTGCCTTAGCACTGTGTGTAGAGGCGGCTTCTTGCTGGGGACAAAGGCCTTGGGGACCGCTCTGTTCCATGTGGAATCTGCCTTCATTGGCTGGGCTGGCTGGCTATAGTCATGTGCTTAGGATTGATTAGGGGGTATAGAGCCGATTCCAAATCTCTCTTCTCTGCCTTTTATTTCATTTCTTTGTCAGGGCCATCTCTGGCAGCAGCAGCTTCTCAACCCATACTTGAATGACTGAAAGAAGCAACTCACACCTGACTTCTCACTAAGCCCAGGTGGGGAGAGGGAGAGGGAATGGTGCAGCCTCGTTCCAAGGCTGCCCTGGTGAAACTGCTAGAAAGCAGACTGTGCTTCTTATCCTTGTTTAGATTTTTTAAAATCCAAGAGAAATCCTTGGGCTGGGGCCAGGCCACCCTTTCTGAGACAAGCAGTCTCGGGCGAAGGCTGCCTGCCGGGAGAGCGCTAAGGACACAGAGTCTGGGAAGGACAGCTCAGTGCGGGGAAACCCAGGAGCCGCAGCTGAGAGAGTTGGTGCCGAGCTGATGGAACGCAGGTGTCCTCTCATCTCTGGCTGCAGCCTCCTAGGGACCGAGAGCTGAAACAGCCATGATTTACGGGCTGACGATGGCTGGCATCACCAGTCTAGCCTCCACCCTGTTTTGAATTTTGTCAAGTTTTTAAGCAGAGATCATTTGTCAACTATTTCTACCCACCCCCCTACCCCCACTTACAGTTGACATTCAATATTATTTTATGTTAGTTTCAGGCATACAGCACAGTAGTGAGACCTTTATATAATATACAAAGTAATCCCTCCAGGCAGTCTAGTACCCACCTGGCACCATGCACGGTTATTACAATATTATTGACTGTATTCCCTGTGCTGCACTTTCTATCCTGTGACTCTTTTGAAACTGCCAATTTGCACTTCTTAATCCCCTCACCCTTTTCCCCCAGCCCTGCTCCCATCTGGCAACCATCAGTTTGTTCTCTGTATTTATGAGTCTGTTTCTGTTTTGTTTGTTCATTTATTTTGTTTTTAGATTCCACATGTAAGTGCAACATATGGTATTTGTCTTTATCTGACTTATTTCATTTAGCACAATACCCTCTAGGTTCAATGCCAGATATGAATTTGGTGGGAGGAGAGGGGCCGTTGACCTGATAGGAATATTAACATCCATCAAGGCAGAGATCGTTGGCATTTCAGAGAGGAAGGGATGTGAGAAGCTCTGACCACTGTAAGGATTCCTGACACAGCGAACCCCAGTGTCCAGGCTTTAGGGCTGAGTACTCGAGAGCATAGCAGCATAGCACAGTGAGATTCAGGGGCTTTTATGCCAACTGGCAACAGCATCTGGCAGGGAGGAGACACCAAGTATGGAAGAAATGGCTCCCCAGGCCTTGCTGTGTTGGGAGCGGAGGTGCAGGGTGAACGTCTTCGTGTGGGGTGGGAGGAGTGCCACCCACTGCCTCTGTCCACCCAACACCACAGCCTGTGCGCCTGCTGTTGTTACAGAGCGAGGGCCACCTGTCCTGGAGATCCCCGCCCTGCCCACCACCCTGCCAGTGACTCACCGCCACCATCTGTAAACCGCTGAGACGGGCCAGGTCGTGACCTTCGCATGGACTGCGGTTCCTTCCAGCTCTCGTTTCTGGTGCCTAGAGCTGAACAGTATGTCTGGTCTGCTGGTCAAGAATGTCCTGTTGCCCTTGCCTACCAGGCCAGTTAAGATCTCTTTGGTACTCACACCATGCCAGCTCTAGTAGGCGTGGAAATCACAGTGTGGTACCTGGGAATGCAGACTGGAGAGAGCCCTTGAGGCAGACTGCCTGGGTTCAAATCTCAGCTATGCCACTGACTAGGGAAATGGCCTTGAGCAGGTCACTTAACTGCATCAGCCTGATCCATCCAGTATAATCTTCTCTACCAACCTTCACCTAATTTATTTTAGTAGCCGTTAATCATTCCCTATACCTACCATTTCATTAAGGATTAATTGTCCATTTCTATCATTTTCTTGCATTTATTCCCCGTGATAGTTCTATAAAGAACTTAACCCTCATTCACTTTGCCCTGAAATGAGTATGAACAGAAAAGATCAATGCTTGATTCTTTCTCTTTTTTAAGTCAATGAACCTATGATGAGTTGGTGCCCTAGCAACCTCTAAAGATAACTAGATTTTTTAAAGTATCATTATGGTATGAATTCATGACTTTTTTGTTTTCATCCCTTGCAGTCCATTTTCGATAATTCAGCTTGTTTCAGGCTTCCTCTGCCGTGTTAGTGATCTGCACTAAGTGTGGGAGCTGATGGGGTTTGCGCCTCTTAGAATTGCAAAAGGTGCTCTAATAAGCAGGAAGGAGGAAAAAAAGCTGTGGGTGGGTGAGGCAGCCACACGAAGGAAGTGTGTCAAGGAAGAATGGTCAGCTGTGATGCGCTGCAGATGTGACGGGGAGATAGATGAGTTCTAAGGAGTTTGGCTTAGCAACTCCAAGGTCATTGGTGATCTTGACAAGATAGATGTCGAGAGCGAAAACATTGGGGTGGCTTTAAGAAGAACTGGGAGGAAATAAATGGTAATGAGTGAATCTAGGTTATAGTTTCAAATAAGTTCACTGTGAAGGGAAGGAAAAAATGGTGTTTAAAAGGAGTGTTAAAAGAACTCCATTTTTAAATTCATGTTAAAACTTTGTTTTGTTTTTAAAACTATTTTTGAAATAACTTTAGGTTTATAGAAGACTTGCAAACAGGATTCCCACCTGTATACCCTTCACCCAGCTTTGTTAAATGTCAACATCTTACGTAACGCTGGTATATTTATGAAAACTAAGAAATGAACAGTGCAGTTAAAATTGATGCAATTCTATGAACTAAACCGTTTCTTTGTTTTGTTTTGTTTTTAAAGACGAGAGAGGTAATCAACCGATTGTATGGAAAACTTCCAGGAGGCAGTCAGTGAGACTCCAGTTGGGGAGGAGAGGACTTTGGCTGGAGGATGATAAATCTGTGAACGGTCATTTATCGAGCATCTGTGATGCGCAGTCACTGTGCTGGAAATTGAAGGTAGGAAAGGATAAGACAAAGGTTATCTTGAGGAGCAAGTTAAATACTTTGGGGAACTATTTTGTCCTGAAGCTACAAAGTGATAAGAGCTATCTTCTACGAAGAAGTATATTGAATACTGAGAACATTTCAACACAATTGAAAGTAAAACACACTCTGGGGAAAATACGTAGTTTTGCAACGATCACTAGTTGAAAGGGAAGCTGAGGAAGACGGATGTCCGGGCGAGCGGTTGAGTGTTGGCGTCCTATGAGCCGCAGGTGGGAGGGGCGGTGGGAAAGCCCGTTCTCATGCTCTGCAGACAGTGCTCGGGAGATTGTTATTATGGGATGCATAGCTGCAGGTGTGTATACATGTGAGTGTGTAAGTACACATATGTGTGTGCATGCAGGGACTGCCAAGTGGTACCCAATGTCAAGGGCCTCTGCCTGAGGGTTTTTTATTTATTTCTCCTTTTGAATGGAAAACAGCAATTTCCTCTATTCCTGGATATTGCAGATGATCATATGCTGATAATTGAACCCGAGAGCTGTCATTTCATTTTATTTTCAATGAAACTCAAAGGAGTATACTGTTCTCATGCTAGAGAAATAGGGAGATTATTACTCTTTCCTATTGTGCGCATACGCAGCGAGCGTGGTGATGCCATATAAAGATACCTCCTAACCTGCCGACAAAGCAAGGCACGCATTTGAAAGCAGTTTGTGGTCAGGAACGCAGACTTTCCTAGTTGTGGAAAGACATCTTGATCAGTCTGTTCTGAATTATTATAAGCCCTGCTGGTGCCCGTTAGCCTAACTGGTCTCTTCCATCTCATCCCCATGTCTCATATTGCTGTGCTTGAGCCCACCAAAATTTTGTCTGTCCCTTTGTTCTTTTTAAATGACCTGATAAATAGGATTGTAAAAAATCAAATAATCTAAAAGCATGTACACTAACTGCTGAAGTCCTCCATTCCCCAGCCCCACTTCCTCACCTAGGGTGAACTTCTGTATAAAGAGCTTGCTAGGTGTCCTTTTACACCAGGGGTGGGGATTGTGTAGCCCATGGGCCGTATGAGGACCGAGAAATCATTTGGTCTGGCCCTGCCAAGGTATTAGGGGTGAGTTAATTAAATGGTTGACCAAATATAGCAGCCAATTTTTTAGTTGGTAATTTTGTATGGCCTGCAAATCCTACATAATAACAGGCTAATATGCAAAGTGTCCCTTCCACCAGAAGTTTGACAGGGAGTTCAACCTGGGTTTTGACCAGGGGGCGGGGCCAGCTGGCCAACTGCCCACGGCCCCTTCCTCCAAGTGTTCCCCTCTCCCCCCCCATCCCCCCACTCTCCCCGCACCCTGATTAGGGCAGGGCTGGCTGGACCCAACCTGTGCATGAATTCGTGCACTGGGCCTCTAGTATTGTTACAAATATCCAAATGGCCCTTGGCAGAAAAAGGTTAGACATTTCACATTGTACTGATATTATACACATTGGACTGGTATGTGTACTTGTGGGCTTTCCTCTTATAACTCTCCAAATAATGTATCATCATGTACTTGACCATTTTTCTGTGATGGGCATTTAGATTGTTCCTAGTTTGGGGATATTACACACAGTATTGCAGCGAACACACTTGTTCACATGCTTTTTGTATTGTGTTCCTATAGAGTTTGCAGAAGTGTTATTTCTGGAAATTGACTAGTATTGCCGCATTACCCTATAAAATGCCTAATCAATATATATTCTAATAGAATATGAATGTAATCATTTCCCCACCTTCTGGCAACATTGGAGATTTAAGTCCTGAAACTATTTTTCCTAATATGTTGGGTGAAGAGAAGATTTAAAAAAAAAATTAGTTTCCTGATTTTAACCTAGCATGTTTTTTCCTAAAGTGTTCTTAGCCGTTTCTCTTTTTTCTTTGGAGAAGGGTGTTTGTGCATTTTTATGTCCAATTTGATGTCTGGCTGATTTGATACTCCTTGTAGAATAGAATGAATGCTAATCCTTTGTTATGCATATTGCAAATATTTTTTCCCATTCTGTTACTTGTCACTGAATTCTGTTTGTTCTAACTTATACTGGAGTTTAAATTTATACATAATCCATTATGTCAGTCTTTTCCCCTGGCTTTTATGGATATATTTTCTTTTGATATTTTTACAGGTCTTTTATCCATTGGGGATTTATTTTTGTGCTTTAATGGGGGATAGGGATCTGGTTTTTTGCATTAGGCTCTGCCATTGCCTGACACTATTTATCAAATATGCCACACTTTCCCCAATGATTTGAAATGCCTCCTTTATCACATATTAAATTCTCACCTACGAGTGGATTTTCCCCCCTAGACTCTCTCCTCTGTCCCATAGGCCCCCTTATTTGTTGCAGTTCAGATATCACATTGCTTTAATTACTCTAGC
Organism: Murina feae; assembly: GCA_004026665.1. NCBI lineage: Eukaryota > Metazoa > Chordata > Mammalia > Chiroptera > Vespertilionidae > Murina > Murina feae. The sequence goes on from PVJC01005572.1 coordinate 58,566, forward strand.
TTTTTGGTATATTCTGTATCTCC
>PVJC01005573.1:0-58565 GCA_004026665.1 Murina feae
GTATGATTCCATTTGAATGCTATTCTGTAAAAGACACAAATGTAGGGACAGAAAACAGATCAGGAATTGACAGTGTTGAAAGGGTGAGTGGAGGGCAGGGAAGACTGATCACCAGGAGAGGCATGAGGGAATTCTCTGAAATGATGGGCGTGTTTTGCATCTTTATTATGGTAGTAGTCACACAGCTAGCTGTATGTCTGCTATGGTAAGTTTGATGTGTCAACTTGGCTAGTCGGTGGTACCCTGGTATTCAACCAAACACTAATCTAGGGGTGTTGTGAAGTCACTCTGTAGATGTGATTAACACCTACAATCAGTGGACTTTAAGTAAAGGAGATTGTCCTTGATAATGTGGTTGGACCTCATCCAATCAGTTGAAAGGCCTTTAGAGCAAAAGGGAGGTTTCCCTGAGGAGGAAGAAACTCTGCCTTGAGATCACAATATCAACTCCTGCCCAAGAATTTCCAGGCGGCAGGCCTTTCCCAAGGGACTTTTGAGTTATCAGTCCCCACAATCATGTGAGGCAATTTCTTAGAATAAATAGCTTTATATGTTTCTATGCATACACACAACTTTTACATATGTATTTATATCTATATAATTTTTCCTAATGGTTCTGTTTCTCTGGAGAACCCAACTCATACAACGTGTTTATCAGAATGTATAGGTATACCTAAAAATAGTACATTTTACTATATGTAAATTATATACCACAGTAAACAACAAGAAAAAAACTGATTCAGAATACTAATCAAAACTCTGTTTTGAGCTGGCAAGGAAAGTGTGTCTTTATAAATGAATGTGTGAGTTAGCATGAAGGTGCCTACGTGCCAGGTGTGCCTTTGTAGGTATGTGTGTTTCTGCAGAGTGTGAGGAAGGTGGTGTATCAGACTTGAGTGGGGAGGTCAAAGAGGGCTTCACAAAGTTGCATATGAATTGGACCCAAGAAGAAGGGATAAGATTTTGAGAAGCTAAAGAGGAAGATGAGGGAGAGGGTATATGAGCAGAAAGAAAACAGTAACAACAACAAAAGGTGCAGAGCCAGGAAAACATGACGAACCAGGGCTCTAGCAAGGCCACAGAAATGTGAGGAGGATGAATTCAATACATATTTGTTGAGTCCTTTCTATGAGCCAATTCAACCAGAATATAAGGTACATGTAAGAGAGGAAAAGACTTAACTAGAAAAGGGAAGGCTAAGGTATAAACACTGGAAAGACAACTTTTTAATTAGAAACAGCTTTAAAATGTTCCTTTTGAGAAATGAATGAACCCAGATGTGAAATGGGTCACCCTGCCCCTTAAGATCTAGTTGAGATTTATACAAGCCATCATTCCACACCCAATTAAAAGTCTAATATCCTCCTCCGGAGGCTTGCTCATTCCTGGAGTGCTGTGTCATCCTCACTCTGGCTTTCATTTTCTACCACCCTCGAATCCTCATGCTCACACTGGGTCTTGATCTGAGTTTATATGATTCATCCACACTCCTCCAGCCAACCCTCCTCATCTCCTCAAGAACTGGGCTCCCACAACTTTCCACTCCTTCCACTCATTTACCAACAGAAAGCTTTCCTTCTATGGAGTGTGTTGGGAGGCTAGAATTGTCAACTGGCTGTTGAAAAGAACATCTTGCTCAAGAAAAAAAAATCTTATAAGGGTTTATTTGAGTCCAAATGATGCCAATTGCCAGGAAGCAAAATCTCAATGGATTCAGAAAATGCTCTGGAGAATGGCAGTTTTGCAGCTTATTTTATACGTTGGAATCAAAGGAAGAGATGGAAGGGGGGTTATATGAAATCCATTGGTGGTAGATGAAGGGGGCAGGAGAAAGCAAAGTGGGAAAATCCCCAGGATTGGATAGAAAGTCAAGGAAAGAGACACATACTTTTGCATTGGTGGCTACAGGATGGTGAACAAGTAACATTTATACAGAGAAATGCGATGCGAGAAGTAAGATAACTACCCGGGCTCCTGTGGTCTCTCGTTCTGGTGGGAGACTGTGCCCTGAAGGGTCTGGAAAAGAAGATCACTCTGACATTTCAGAGGGCTGTTATCTTAGATGCACAAAGACAATAAACAGGCTCACATGAAATCAAGGTTGACCTTTGTCAAGGAAGCTGCAGGCCCAGGATGTGACTGCCACCGTGACCTGTCCTTAGTTAGGGATTTTGGTGTCCAGACTATCCTGTGTGGTTCCTTTAGGTCTCTGAGTTTGTAAGGACCACCATGCAGGCCTCCTCTGAGCTTGTCCGGTGTAGCATGTGCCCCTTTGCTGGTCCACATGGCCATGTGGTATAGGGAAAGGAACATGGATGGCATGGAGCTCAACTGCTCTCTCAACAGAGTTTCAAGCAAACCCCAAACCTCTGGGTGCAGGCACCCAGAGCTTGTGAACAGGAAGCTGCTGACACCCATCGGACTGGAGAAGCAAAGCAATGAGGCATCTGCTGTGGTTTGGATCTGTGAGACCTGTGCTGGAACCCCTAGGTCTCCACCAAATATGGCAGAAGACATGCCTTCCCCCTTCCCCCTTCCCCCTTCCCCCTTCCCCTTCTCACATGGGCAGTCCTTCTAATAACTAATAAATGTCCTGTGCTCAGGTTCCTTTATTTCAATACCCTGCAGTGATGTCTATTTTCCTGGTTGGATATTGACACATCCCTCCCCCTCCCCCAGGTAGTCTTCACAGGCTGGAGTGTTCTTGACATGATCTGTTTACTGTTGCTCCTTATTTTAGTCTGTCTCCCCCTACTCGAAGGCCAGAGTTAGAGAGAAGTAGGTACTTACAAAATAGTCACGGGGATGTGGAGTGTAGCATGGGGGGTGCAGTCAGTAACACTGTAGTAACTGTGTACAGGGCCAGGGGGGCATTGGAAATATTGGGGCATCACTGTGTGCAGTGTATGACTGTCTGGCCATGATGCTGTCCATCTGAAACTAATACAAAATAGTGTTGAATATAAACTGTGATGGAAAAAATGAAATTTAAAAAAGATAACATAATAAATGCATAAAAACCTAAAAAAAAGAAATAGGATTTTATAATCAAGCATTGTTTTTTGTCATTTTAAAAAAGTTTTCCCAGTTTTTTTTTTTCAAAACATGTTTTTATTGATTTCAGAGAGGAAGGAAAAGGAGAGATAGAAACATCAGTGATGAGAGAGAACCATTAATTGGCTGCCTCCTGCATACCCCCTGCTGGGGATCGAGCCAGCAACCCAGGCATGGGCCCTGAGTGGGAATGGAACTGTGACCTCCTGGTTCATAAGACAATGCTCCACCACTGAGCCACACTGGCTAGGCCTTTTTGGTCATTTTTAAAAAATGCTGGTTTAATCAGCTATTTTTAAATTCTGGTAAACTTTTGTTTTATTATTTAGAAACTAGGGGCCCATCCTCTGTGCCTCCACCTGGCCCTTCCTACCGCAGCCCCTGATTCCCTGTCTGCCAGCAGCCCCACTCCCACCACTGCCACTCGCACCTGCTGACGGTGTGGAGTTATTGGGGCCGGTGCCAGCTGCGGTGCAAGCGGGGCTGGTGCCAGCAGCAGGTTCGAGCCATGGGGGGACCGTGGTGCATAGCAAAGATTTTTCAGTAACCACCAGAGGCTCACCCCAATGACAGTGTCTGTTGCCCTACCTTGGTCTGGCACCCCTGCTCACCTACTCCACCACTCTGCCACTGCTGACACCCGCCATGTTCCATGCTCTGTCTCCTGCTGCCCATGCCCACCATGTTCTGCGCATGCCCCCTGGTGGTCAGCGGATGTCATGGCGACCAGTTGTTCAGTTTTTTGGTTCCCCCCGTTCGGTCTATTTACATATTAGCCTTTTATTATACAGGATGGAGAACTCTCTGGATTAAAATCACATAATAAGAGGAAAAAAAGAGAGTAGGAATCTTCTATTGCTGTGTTCATCTGCGTAGCACCAGCATCTAGAATAAAACCTGCTTCATAGATGTTTAGTGAATATTTGTTGAAATATTACGTGAGTAACACGTAAAAATGAGACTCAGACACTTTTCTTGGTTTCTATAAATAAATTATCAACAGAATTTCTTCTCCTCATGCAGGTTTACCAATGGTTTGAGGAGATGGAGGACATTTACATCTTAGAGTCACTATCTGCTTGAAGGCTTGCAGACAGCCCACTCTTTGCCCTCTATCCTCTCCTTTTCCAACTCCTCCATCTTACCTCCCTTTGGAGCAGACCTGCCCAAATCCATTCTGTGGACAATCTCCTCCCAAGCTCTCCACCCAAACTCAGCACAGGGCTTGCTGTGGTATATCCACACCCGTATCAATGTTCCCCCTCCCTGTCTGTCTGCTCTGCGCCTCGCTCCCTACATCTCTGTGAAGGGAAGATGTCTGGGCACAGATGTGTTTTATTCTCCCCAAAGTTCTCCTCTCAGGCAGTAAAAATGCTTACAATTTGTTTTGGTTTAGTACAACTTCAAAAGATTACAGTTTCATGCCTTGGGATAAATATTGAATTGAGGATGTGCCTTGGGTGTGAGGACAGGGACATGTCAGGATAATCTCCCTCTTCTGAATCAAATATATTTTCAGGGTAATAAAAGCAAATAAAAACATATAGCGTGGCTCCCCTGATGTCCTCTAAGCACAGGTGCCTACTACAAATTCGAATGAAAGGGCTGAGAGTAAGGCATCCTCCTCCATCTTCCATCCTCCGGTGCAGCAAAGAAAACGCTTCCAATTCGAATGATTTCTGAAGTTAGAAAAACAAAACTCAAGAAAGTCTGTGCTGTTCGTGCCTATTGCAGGTCTTGAAGGAAGAGATGCAATTTCCGACATCACTTGAATGCACAGGCTCAGGAGATTCAGGAACTGGGATGTAACCTTCAGACAAGGTCAGAGTCAATAGCTCCTTTATTTTTTTTCCTTTTTATTTTTTTAAAGAAATCTTTATTGTTGAAAGTATTACATAAGTCCCCTTCTCCCCCAGGGTAAGTAGCTCCTTTAACACTGAGAACCAATTGAAGGACCGGCCATTGCCAAGGGCTGCGCAGGGTTCCTGAGGCATATGTTGGCAGAGGCGCTGGAAGGGACAGAAATGGGCCAGAGCACAGGGGAGAAAATGGAAAAGCAAACAAAGATGCTTGAATAGCATCAGCAGTCGCTTCAGGTGCATTTTGCAGCCTCAGCTGTGAGTCAGCCTGGCCGCAAACGACCTCCAACAGGTGGGGCAGGGCCGGCTGCATATTTCGGTCCCAGTGCTGCCCACATCCTAGCTCGTGATTCTGCAGCTGTGCCTTCTGGCACTCATCACAGGTCCCTGGGGGAAATGGGGAAAAGTCACTATAGTATCAGCATATTAGTCATCACTCCATGTTCTCTTGGCTTCTGAAAATAAGACTTGAATGTTTAAGTAGAGAGTTTTGTTAGCCAATCTGAAATGCCTTGCTTAGCAAAAGAAAAGGGGCAAATGCGTGGCCGCTGAAATGAAATTGCATTTCTTATCTCTGAGAGTGAGGCAAGGCCCCCTGACGTCTGGGCTATAAATGTGGGCAAGTCTCCCCCTAGTGGACAAATGGCTTCACCTTGCGCTGGCAAAGACAGCTGCATAGGCAGTTAAACAAACAAAACATTCATAGAAAGGGGCCAGAAGAGGAGAAACCGGCGGAGAGGAGGCAAATGTGTTATTGTCGCATATTTCCATCTTGATGGCTAAGGTTGTTGTTTGTGTGTGAAAAGGCAAAACTGAGTTGAAGTTTTTGCACACATTTGAGGATGTTTACCCTCCTTCCTGTGTTTGTTATTATATCAGTTGAATATGACCCCAGGTCCCGTTGGAAGGAAGAATGAGCAGATAAGACAGCATTTCCTAGGACTAGTTTGGAAAAACCTAGAGTCACTTCCAAGGAGGCACTGTGTTTGGGGACAGCAAAGAGGTCGGCAGCAAATAGTGATTGGAGAAAGATGACTCTGTTTTCCTGGACAGAATGAGTCCTGATGGCCTTGCCCTGTGAACAGAGCATGTCAGCCACCCACCAGGCTGACTGTGATGTTCTCCCATGGGTGGCCTTGAATTAGCGTCCCCTACCAGATCTACCTTGTTTGAGCCAGCAGCCAACGCTCTTTACTCTTCGGAAAAAACAGAGTCAGTTTGGCTCACTGGATAGAGCACCAGCCCATGGACTAAAGCAGTGGTTCTCAACCTTCCTAATGCCACGACCCATTAATACAGTTTCTCATGTTGTGGTGACCCCTGACCATAAAATTATTTTTGTTGCTACTTCATAACTTTAATTTTGCTACTGTCATGAATCGTAATGTAAATATCTGGTATGCAGGATGGTCTTAGGCGACCCCTGTGAAAGGGTCATTCGACCCCCAAAGGGGTCGCGACCCACAGGTTGAGAACCACTGGACTAAAGGGTCCCCAGTTTGATTCTAGTCAAGGGCATGGACCTCAGTTGCAGTCTCAATCCCTGGCCCTGGTTGGGGCCCATACAGGAGGCAACTGATTGATGTGATCTCTTTCACATTAATGTTTCTCTCTATATCTCTCCCTCTCCCTTCCACTCTGTTAAAAAAAAAAATCAATGGAAACTTATCCATTAACAAACAAACACAAGCAAAGACAGGGCAAGTCATCTAGTTCCAAAATTCTATGAACAAAGACCCTTAGGGATTTGTGACCAAAAAGAGGTGCATGGTGCTGCTCTAGAGTCTCCCAAGTCTTCACAGCTCCCCAAACCCTCCCAGTTCTCTCTAAGATAGTTCTGTTCCCTGGATAGTTATCCCTTGTGTCATAGGCCACAGGCTGCAGAGCACCAGTCCCCTGGGGAGTCCCTGAAGTTGCTAAAAAAATTCAGAGCTTTTAGAAGACGATGCTGGACTTCGGAAAAGTCAGACTTGCCAGAGAATCCTAAAGGAGCCTGAATAATTCACTAAGTCAAGAGAAACCCAGGAAGCACAATGCAAACTTATGGGCCCTAATGTGTTCTTTTGACATCAGAAGAGACACAGTAGGTTAAAGGGAGTCTGGGGAATGTGCTCAGGAGATAATCAGAAGGAAAGAATGGTGATTCATTCCTCTTCAAAGCAGGCTTTGATCTTGACAGAGGGCAGAGGCAAGTTGCCTCATTTTATCTTTAAACTGTCTGGGGACCTGCTTTCTAACAGCTAGAGAACATGGCCAATGCATTTGTCTTTTTGACCAAAAAAACACACATTCCAGAACAAAAGAACAACATCGAGCTTCTGCTGCTCAATGACAGAGAATTTACAGAGTGTTGTTTGAGGTTCCGGGGTTAATTAAACACTGAATGTTATCTGAGCGTAGCAAGCAAGGGAACTGTTTATTTTCCATGAGATTTAGATCTAGTCTACAGTAAATTGCAAATGTTACTGCAGTGTCCTAGTTCAAGGGTAAGAATGGAAGAGACTGGCCTGGACACCCCTCAGATTTTCTTACTCAGTGAGTAAGATGCTTCCTTATAAGATGCTCAGACCAGCAGCATCACCCTTTCTCCATCCAGTCTTCTGCATGAAGTCTACTACAGTCTTGGGCCACTAGGTCTCAATGGGAGGGAAATGTCAGTGCAAACAGAGGCCATTACCTGAGGAGAAACCATGTCTCAGAAGATGCTGGTGTGGACGGTGAATGCCTCTGGGACATGGCTGGTTGCCTGCCTCGCAGCCATCTCTCTGCTTCTTGACCACTGTAAAACAATGTAGTTTGGAAACTCTAAAGAAAAAAACACAACAACACATTGGCCAACTTTGTTCCAACTAGGAATGATCAACTAGATGACCCAATTCAGGCCCCTGAGATGTAAGCAGAAGTTGGGAAAATTTTCTCAAAAGGTGCTGACTCAGCTAGTATGTGCCTTTTGCCCTTTGCTTTTTCTCTTCTTTCTTCCTGGAATAGAGGCAAGATTCCACAAGTGGTTGTCCACTGGGAGGCATGCACGGGGATCTCATGTAAGTGATGGTTGAACAGAAAGGTAGACCGTGCTTAGGCCCTTGGTGGTTTCATGGAGCCATCATACTGGCCCTCACTCCCTGACTCCAGTCTTTTTGTCATATGAGAAAAGTCACATCCCTGGTTATTATTAGTTGCTAATTGTTTTCTCATACGTTCAACCAAATGTAATCCCTATGGCTTCAATGTTCCCACTCTTCTCATGGTTTAAGTTTACATGAGGCTCTTGAAATTTAGATGAAAAACTAGAGAAATATAGTGAAACAATGGTTTTCCTCTCTTGATTACAAGATGGAATTAGGGCCCTGGCTGCTGTGGCTCATTTGGTCAGGCATGGTGCTATGCACTGAAAGGATGCTGGTTTGATTCCCAGTCAGGGCGTGCTGGGCTCCATTCCCTGGTAGGGGGCGTGCAGGAGGCAGTTGATAGATGTTCTGCTCTCATGTTGATGTTTTGATCTCTCTGTCCCTCTCCCTTCCTTTCTCTCTAAAAATCAATAATAATAATAATAATAAACCATATTTAAAGTAGCACAGAGAGTTAAGGAGCATAACGGCTCCTGAAATTATGGGTATAGGAATGTGAATTACCCAGAGAAACGTGGCCCGTCCGGAAATTCTCTGTGCTTTGTTATTTCTCAGGTCTATATAAAACCTCCGCTGCTGCATGCTATCTAACTTGCTGGGCAAGTTGGCAATGTGTGTGAATAAAAGTAGCTGCTTTGCAAGTTGGTTCTCATTGCTATCCGTTGTATGACATGTGGTGCAAATGGTCCTGGGCCACTCCTGCCATCCCATGCTGGTCTTGCGGTAAAGGTAATTGAGTAATCAGAGTCTGTGGCTCTCTAGGAAAGGGAGGGAACGCAAATTGTCAGGCAAACCACGCAATGGGAAAGCAGTGTCTCTAAGATACAGACTCTAGGCTCTCAAAAGCCACCCTTCAGGGGGTATCAGGGCCCAGTAAGTTCAGCTGTGGGGCCGTGCGGTCTGAACCATCTCTGACCTGTCCCTGTGACTTGTTACCTGTACTTTTTATTGGCAAAATGTTAAAAATCTAGGAATTGCTTCAAGGCTTATCAGTAAGTAGACATAAGAGCTGAGAGCTTGGTCATAAAATAAATGAACAAATTTGTGGTTTTCATTTCCGAAGTTGAATCTCAAGCTTTTATAGACCCAGAAGCAAATGTGTGAATCACTCAGTGAGATTCTAACCTGGAATCTGAAGAGCTTTTGACTTTAATCCTGCAACAGCCTAAATCGAGGCAGGAATAGGATGGGAAGATGTGTTTCCTTGAGTGACTGTGAAGAAGGTGAGCATCCCTTTCTTGTCTGCTTTTCTATATTGAATTCTGGGACCTTGGAAACAAAGCAGCTGTTTATTCTTTCGAACACTAGGAAGTCATGGTCCCAGCCCCAGGTCAGGAGTCAGGATCGAATCTCAACTGTTGACACTCACACCAAACCACTGTCCTTCCGAAGGATGTGGTGGAAGCACTAGTTGCTCATCGAGCCATGTCAGTGCCGAGCTTGGACTTCTGAACTGGTCTTGTCCGAAAGGAATGTAATCAAGTCCCAGCAGTTGGAGTCTCTGAGTGAAAGAGCAAAAGGAGAATACTACTTGTTAAGCACTTCCCACGGATCAGGCCTTCTCTATGCTTCACATGGTTTAGTGCAATTAATTCTAACCACCCCAAGGGATACAGATAGCCCCATTTTCCTGATGACAAAACTGGGGCTCAGAGAAATGAAGGACTAGGCCCAAGATCCACAGCTAGAGGTGAATTCAGATTCATGTGTCTTGAAAGACTATGAACTTTCTCCTTCCCATCATGGTCATGGATTTCAGGGCCTGGGAAAAACTGTCAACCCAGAGAGGAAGAGAGAGGGAAACAGGAGAGAGTCATCTCCCCAGCCCAGTCTGAGTGGCCTTGACATACAATTTAGTCCCACGCTTCTCATGGGCAGGTGTGGACATGGAGGCCCAGGGTCTTAGTCTGACTTTCTGAGAAGCAGGCCCTGAGATGGAGACTGTGTGAGGGAGCACACAGGCTCAGGAGGGAAGACGCTAAGCCTAGATGTGGTTTGGGACTCCCCAGCTGCAGCCAACACCATGCATGTGAGGCCATGATGGACAGCCCAGGCCCACTCGAGCCTCCCAGCAGCACCATGGAGCCCTGCCTGAAGTCCTGACCCACAGCCTCGTGGCCATCTCATGGTTTCCGACTTCAGCTAGCCACTAAGGTTTGGGGTGGCTTTTTGGCAATAATAGATTGCTAAACATCTCCAAATCCTGTATCAGAAATCAGCATTTCCTAACGCAAAATCTGGTTGCTATATATTTGCTATCGAGAAAGAAAAAATATGTTAGTGACTGGGAGACAAGGTGTAAGCCTGGTCCTTAAGGTCTGCAGCATCGACTTCCCAGGAGCACGTCTCACTACCTTTGTATTCTCTCGGCCACTTTTCCTGAAGTTCAGCTTCCAGGGAGAGAGCTCTGGCTGAGCCTAGCCAGGCCTGGAGCCCATCCTGGCCCAGGAATGAGCATCAAACAACCAAATGCTTGGTCCTGGGAAGCTGAACCTTCAATGATGTGACATGGAATTCCATGCATCCTCCTGAAGGCGCCCTGCGGCAGGGTGCATCCTGCATCTCTGAACCCCCACCCTGCATCGCTCTTCCTTCTGAAGCCTGGTTATGTGACTCCCTTACAGATTCCAGTTCTCCCCTCCAGTGAATTCCTTTGGTGCTTGCCACCAAAGAGCCTTAACTGATACATAAATATTGAGAGATAGTAGCCTTGGACTATAGTTCTAATTCAGAACAGGAGGTCCTGGGGCCCCAGGACGTTTAAGGTCATTGCTCCAAGTGGGTAGCCAGAATGAAGGCCCAGACTTTCTGGCATCCAGCCCAATGTCTTGCCTCTATTCCAAACAAGAAGCAGGCCTCGGGCTAGAGTTTCCATTTTTCAGAGGCAGCCAACGAAGTCCAAGTCCACAGAGGGAGTGTTGCCTGAGCCCCAGGCCCCCGGGGTGACAAATCTTAGTTACGAGGTCTTCTCTCAGCCGATGCTTTCTCTGTGGTCAAAAAACCGAAACTATGCCCTGAGTTAAGTTGTTGCCTTATGTTTCGAATCAATAGCAAAGAAATACATTTGTGCCTCCCTGATTCACTTCTAGAATTAATGAAAATCTGGCTTATGACAAATGCGTTAATTAATTCGCCCTACTAAGCAGAGGTCTCAGCAGTGAGACAGGCTCTGGAGGGCATTCATGAGATGCTCTTAAAACTCACATAATGGTTTATATTTTTAAGCTGAATTAGAAACTGGGATATGGAATTGTATACCTGAAATCTGTATCATTTTATTAACCAAAGTCATCCCAATAAATTCAATAAGGAAAAAAAATAAAAAAAGAAAAAACTATGAATCTATTACTCACGAATTTAGTTAAATTAACCAAGCAGTTTCTTCTTCTCTCTGTCTTTATGTCTCTCTGTATCTCTCCCTCATCCCTAGGTTACAGGTGTCTTTCTCTATGTTCTCTGTTGAAATGAAATTATTTCTTTATTTCTCCATTTCATATTTGTCAAGATGCCCTCAACACTAAAAACTTCTCTACTTTTTACAACACATAGGATTGTTGTTCCCTCTAGAAACACGCCTTATATTTTATAGACTATATTTTATATAGTTTTTCATTGCTGAACTTTTATAACACTCTCATTCTGGCAATTAAATATAGTCCCTTGCATTGTTACTTCCCACCTGTGCTTCAAGATTACATTTTCACCGATGGCAGTAAATCTTTTTTTTCTTTTTTTTATATGCCTCATCGTTCACATAGAGTTGTAAGACAGGAGATATTTTTCATTCTTTCATTTCTTCAACAAATATTTATGAAGAATATACTACGTACCAGGAATGGTACTCAGCTTAGAACTAACCAATATGAGTACAACACCATTCCTGCTTTCAAGATGTGAATGAATGCTTGAATCTCCCTCTCAATCTCTATCTCAATGTTCCATCATCGAAAAGGAAAACTAAACTAGTTGGGGCCTTTGGACCCGGAGGCATACCCAAGTGACACATTCTAAGAAGAAAACTCACACAACTTGGACAGAACAAGTAGAAATACTCAGTCTTCTTGCACATCACAGAGGTGAAAGGAATCTGAAGGCGTGAGCTTTGGTTCAAGTTCTGCTAAGACCAGTTTTGTAACAACAGACAACCCATCAAACCATCCTTAACTCTGGTATCTGAGAAATTGGGAAAATGGACAAGACATTCTCTTAGTTTCCCTTCCAGTTCCAAAATTCTATGAGCAAAGAGGAAGGCAGAAGTCTTCCAGGTTCTAACCAGAAAACAACAGAATGAAATTAGGAAAGTTAACAAGGAGGGTAGCTGTGAGTGAGATATAGTTCCCCTTCCTCGGAGCATAATGGAATATGGAATTTTCCTCAAAGGGCAAAGGTTAAAGCCTTCTGGTTAAATGAATTAAAAAATAAATCCTCACAAATTTTATGGCGCATGCTGTCAGCATCCTAGCAAAACCTTCGAAAACAAGTAAAGGAAGGACAGGAAAGAAAATGGAGATAAATGGCCTCTTTTCTTGCTGGAATCTCCATCATTACATAAAAGAATTTGACTAGTCCCCAGAAATATAGTCTTTGTTTCTGAAACAGAATCAAAAGAAATGAAGTGAGGGTAGAATAGATTTGCAAAATGCCCAATTAGACTGACAAATTCACAAATAAGCCTTTTCCCCCCCAGCCCAGGACTGCCACTTGGAGACAGTGAATGCATTTACTCTTTTCTGACTCACATTAGAATGTTAAGGTAACGAGACACGGGGATGAATAATATGTCCACATCACAACAAGGCTGAGCGACAAAGTCATTGCATCAGAGGAAACCATTTTGGGAGCAAAATGGTAACAGCTGCAGTGAGGCCCGAGCTAAACTGTGCGGGATCCATTGAGCTCGGGGGCCCCAAGGGAACATGTTTTAAAAAGCAGCAGCAAAAGTGGAACATGAGCTTGTTTTGTGTCCAAGTCCAAGGACCAGGGAAACGTATGGAGGAACCAAACTCAATTGAAGAAAGCAGGGCCTGGCTCCAGGCGCGCAGACAGACGATTTGCATCACTGGGGCATCACACAGAGAATGAGGGAGTGAGCACAGAATTAGGACAGGTTTCCATGATGCCCTTTTACTGCTTTTCTCAAAATTCAGTGTTCTTCCTCGGAAACAGGAGCTGTGTCCCCCAAGTGAGCCCTCACACAGCTTTGGAGGAAAGCTTGAACTGGGTCCAGACAGGCTGAAGGCAGGAAAATCAGATGTCGATGCCCAAACACGTAGCTTCGAGTGTGGACGGCGTGAAAGACAGCAGGGGTCCCGTGGCCCCCGACTGTGAGACCATATATTCTCAAATGCGCAAAAACCTATTAGCATGTAAGTGAGGCAGCAGAACACTGCACGCTGATGGAATTGGATTTGAGTTTAAGCAGACGTCAAGGCGGTTAGGCTTTTTACGTAAAGTCAGAAAATTCGAGAAGATGACTCCCCCGGTAACAATAGCTCAGATGCCTCCCCCAGACTTGATTCATGTCTGCTGGCTGCATTGACTTATGGGCTTTTCTGTTTATAAAGCAGTCAGCGCTGAGCTGGGGGGAGACTTACCTCACCAAACCTCAACAGGGTGGATATATCACGTTGGGATCTGAGGATGAATTAAAATGAGTGCACACACAAATGAAACACATGGAATGAGAGGATGCTCTAAAGTAGCAGACACGGAAACCAAAGTGTTCTTGACATGAGCAAAGAAAGGTGAGGTGCGTCTGGGGGGTGGATGGGTGGATGGATGGATGGCCAGGCCAAAACACCACCCTTGCATCCAAACACAGCTGCTGAGTGGGTCTAGAGAAGATGCATGTGACACCAGATACCTGAAAGCATAGAAAAACAGGGCAGTCAAGAAAAGAAAGGTGTATACTGGTGACTGAATTCTAGCCTATGAAATATGAGCAGAAGTGCTGGCTCTTTTCAAGCCTGACCCCCAGAACCTGTCCCCCCACCCCCCGTTCCCCTTCTACATGCTGGGTTCCTGTGAGCTTGGGCACATTCTGAAACAGGAGAGCCAGCCGGGGTGGCTGAGTGCTGCTGGCCAACTACAAAGGCTCATTGCGAACTCCGTGTGAGTAAGAAATAGACTTCGCCCGTCGTCGTTTTTCATTTTGCCATTTTGCATTTTGCCATTTGTTTATTACCACAGTTGGACTTATTCTAGCAGAAAATCTCTCCAGCATTAAATATAAAAGATTAAATGTAAAGCGCCATAAACACATGGATAATAACTCCACCAAAGAGATTTATTTCCCTCACCAATATCTAAGCATCAGCAGGGTATAAATGTAGGCAGATTTTATTCTCAGGTTTTTTACACTCTCTATTTTGGCACTATATATATATATATATATCTTTGCCTTTTTTTTGCAGAGCTATTCTCAGTAATTGACAGGACATTTGCCTTGAGCACACCTTATGTCCATAGGCAGGCAGCTGCTGTAGAGCACACGCCAATCACTGGCATAATGACTCAAGACAGCAGAGTTTACATGTATCGCCACACTGCCTCCTGGGAATCTTTCTGGTGCAAGTCACGCAAGTCGATCTAGTAGGCAATGTAACCCACTCCTCACTAGCACAGAGTAAATATACAAGAGACATATTTCAACCCGCGCTCCTCAACACACACACAAGGCAGAGACCCATGGGCTTGGAAAAAGGACTTGGCTGTCCCTCCTCCACCGGGAATGCACATTCCCAGGCAGTGCCTGCTGGTGCGGCCAGGAGCTCTGTCCCCCTCTTGGGTCACTCTTAGGACAGGGGAGGGACCAGTGTCCAAGGCCACCTGTGCTCCTGGCACTCCCTGGGTCTACAAATGACCTAAGAGCATTAGTGCTTGTCTCCCTGGGAACCAGTCTCCACAGCCTGCCCTGAAGGAACCAGGAATAAAGCTGCCCACTGAAAGCCACTGGGCTTCTGAGCAGGAAGCCCCACCCCCTGTTGCCCTTGTATCTGCTGCTGGGTATCCTGATGGATAACTGTGTTGATGCTCCCTTGGTGCCAACCCAGGCTCTGAGACATCAAACGCGTGCTCCCCTCTATGCTCATGCTTCCTCCGCTGCCTCACTCCGCACAGGATCCCTTCTGGGGGACTCTACCTCCTGCTTTCTCTGCATTCCCTATAGGGCTGTGGGATCCTTGTGGGGCAGGGACTGAGTCACACCCATTTTTGCATATTCTGTACTTAGCTCAGGGCCACCATGCACTTACAGACTAAAAAGGTGCAAACAATGCATTGTCAGACTGGAGCTTGGCAGATTTCCTGTGTAAATCTCCCCGTTCTCAGTGTAGGGCCCAGATCTCTGATTGCTGAAAAATCAGAAGATTAGATTTATGTCTAAATAACAAAGAGAAATACTGCGAACTCGCTCAGGTGGCATCCCCCCAGGAAGTCTCTGACTTCTTTCCTTTGCACCTGCTGTTCCCCTGGCTGAGAACACCATCTCTCAGCAGCCCCCAGATCTTGGAGCGCCCACCCTCCCATCCCTCCATCACCTGCCCTCAGAATGACCCAACCCCAGCACCCACCTGATTCAGAAGTAGTTTGCCATCTCCATTGACTGCAGATTGAGGCACAGACTTGACATATAATATATTGTCAACATCTTTCACAGCCAGCAACTTCCAAAGAGTTTCTAAAGAGCACAGCTTCCCATCACTGGCATCAGTTTGCCTCTCAGAATCTCGGGCAGCCATGTGGCCACAGTGAGATGGTTGCCACCGCCTGAGAACACACATCAGAACTTGCAGAACGGGTGTCAACAGCTGGGAAGAAGCCCCCAAGACACAGGGAGCACTCCTCTAAGAAACACCACATCTTCAGAGCTCTGGGTGGCACAGAGGACACCCTGTGCCGAATGCCCACGTGACTCCGCAGGCTGAATGTGATGATACTGTAGGCATTCTTAAAGCAACTCATTTTGCTTTTATTTTCTTCCCTCCTTATGCATGAGAATGGCATGAGATGTCTAACTAATTCTTAAAAAGCCCTTTCAATGAAGTAAGTGTTTTGTGTCACTGTTGAGCTGGCTGAGATATCTTTCTTTCTAAATGGAGCATGAATTAGCAGTGCAGCTTACCATGGGTGACGTTTTTCGGTTTGATTGAAATGGAATCTATCAATCTAATCCTATTAATTCTTTATCTCTTCCTCTGTTACCCTTTTATAGCACACTAATCTTCGACAGTAGTGATTTCTGAATAAGAGCAACACTTTTTTGGGGGGGGCGGGGAGGGGCGCTTCATTTAATCCATTTACTCTACTGGAATTTTCTGATCACTCATGTCCACCTGTTGAAATTCTATCCATTCTTTAAATGCCAATTTAAATGCCACCTACTCCATGGACTCTTTCCGACATCACTCATTCACTGTGACCTGCCAGTCTCCATCACCCCGCATGGCTTGTACTTCTGTCACACTTCAGATACAGGATGTTCGTTTGAAGTCTTCCTATGGCCTTGAGCACAAAGGTAGGCACTTTGGCATACGTTGTCCCAGGAAAACATCACGACAACCTTTCAAGATAGGAATTAGCCTCCATTCTTCAGGTGAGTTTCACTGAGACTTCTAAAGAGCAGTCGACTCACACACCTTCATACATTTAGCAGGTGGTTAACAGAGGTCTTTTGGTTCAAATCTTATTGTTGAACATCAGCTTCCTTTTTTCCATATCCTGCTTTCCCCATCTACATACTGAGTACATTGTGTTGAATTGAATTGAATATGAAATGCAAAATATCATTCAAAACCAAATGTCCTTGATAGCAAAGTCCCAAATTTATGTTGAAAACAGACTTAAAGTGTTTACAGATACACTTTTTCATTATTAGACTGATATTCTTTGTTAAACTTCATTTGTTTAAGAAAAATACGAGTTACATGTCATTGTGAGAAGAGAACCATTATAAACTTAGCTTCAGAAATGCTGTGATTGGTTTTCTTGATTCTTCTGTTCTTTTCTTAAACAGTAATGAAGACTGCTGAAAAATTTACCACAATAGCCAGTTTACATTCACAGTATTATTAAAATACGAGAAGTAGAATTCCCCTCTCTGCTCTGGGGAATAGTCAGCTATAGAACACGTAGAAAGCATCTCCTTGCAAAGAGGAGAAAAGGACTTGACTTTTCTCAAACACAAGAAACAAGAGCAGCCACAGTGAGATGGTTGCCACTGCCTGAGGAAAACGAGTTAAACCTTAAAATCAAGCAGAGCTGAGTCACAGTTCAAGCACTCACTGATTTTCTGATCTTGAACAAGCCACTGAACCCTGTCAGAACATCAATATTCTCATTCATAGAACAAGAGTCAATAACCACAACATTGTGTCATTTTGGGATCAATTGGTAATGGTATATAAATCAAAAGCATTATTATGGTAATAGCTATTATTATTAAAGCTGTTTATTGATCAAACATTTGGCCATATCCAGGGGGAGACTTACGATATCATTTGCTCTCTGTTTTAAAAACAAACAAACCAAAAACCTCTTTCTGCTGTCTAGAGAACAGATTAGAAGGGGTCAAGAACTGGGTAACCAGAAAAAAATGGCACAAGTTTCCAAATAAGAGACTAAGATGGCTGGTACCTGGATCATCCCAACGAAGGTGTTTCA
Organism: Murina feae; assembly: GCA_004026665.1. NCBI lineage: Eukaryota > Metazoa > Chordata > Mammalia > Chiroptera > Vespertilionidae > Murina > Murina feae. Next base: position 17,702 of record PVJC01005573.1, read on the forward strand.
AGCATCTACAACTGAGACGATTTCAGGAGATAGGGTCCCTATGATTTGGTGTTGGGATGGTTGTGAGAGGATGGGAAGTAAACAGAATCAAGAATACCTCTAGGTCTATGACTTAAGCATCTGGGTAGATGGTAGCACCTCGAATTAATTTGGAGAAGACTGGGGGGAAATGGAAAGGAGGTCAAGTTGAGGAGTAGGAGTAACATACAATCCAACTATAGAACAAAAGTCCACTTTTAGACATCAACAGTATAATTTTCCAAACTAGAATTCACATTTGTATATAGATTTGAGGTGATTTCTTTCTCTCTGTTTACACTCACAATATTAATGTAAAAATTTTAAACCAAATAAAGAATGTTTTCTCCTCTCTTCCTTTCCCACAGAGGTGACAGGAAAAGGCGCAGAGATCTTATTAGCTTGATTCCTTCCCAGAAGAGATTTTCTTCTCCCTCTTATGATCATTGAGGAACTCAGCAGTGAAGCCAGCCATCATGACTAAATCTTGAACTTCTTCCTACAATTTTGTCCGCAAGAGGAACAGTTCTGAACAGGAACTTAAGTCCACAGAGTGAGTTGACTCCTTTGTCCTTGGAGACCGAGATTCCTTGTAGGGCCTGGAAAGTGGAATTGTATCACCTGTCGTGTGAAAGCACTGCCCAAACCCATACCTTCTGCACCCTCTCAGAATCCCTTGCTCAACAATACCCACATTGTTTTGTTTGACAAACTCTTTCTTGATTGATTTATGAACATAATTTCAATTGTTACCTTATGGTCACCGTAATCACGGTTGCAATTGCTATTATACCTTGCATTTACAGCAATCACCATTCCCAGCCTGCATCTGAGTGTCCCAACCTTCCCCTCCCTGAAATTGTCCGAGCGGAGTTGGTCTGGATGACAATGATGGATGAGAGGTGGAATGGGATGACCCCAAAGTAAACTTCCTTAGCTCAAAGTCTGTATACTTCACATTTAATATTTTGCAGAAAAGCAACAGTATTTGCTGCTCATGTGGCTGTTCTAATTTACCAAAGTTTTATAGTATCTCCCACATTGAAGTTGACCTAGAAAGCCAAATAAACAGAAACGGTGTCAGATTTACCAAGTACTATGGAAGAAGCTATCGCTGCCACATTTCCTGTGCAGCTGCCTGGCGTGGGTACCGAGGGCTTGTTTTAAATGAACATCTGTTAAGAAAGTGGGCTGCTGCAGTAGGAAAGACTGTAGTGCTGGGTGACTGCCTTCATTCTGGTACTAACTGAATGTAAACAGGACACCTCGTATCTGAATGTCTTAAACACCTTCTATGCAAAATAAAAGGCTTTCATTAACCCAGGGTTTCTCAGCCTCTGTGCTATTGGCGTTTGGGGCTGGACGATTCTTCGTTGTGGTACACGATAGGATGCTCTGCAGCATCCCTGGTCTCCACTCACTAGATGGCATGAGTATGCCCTCGTTCCTGGTTTTGACAGCCATGCATGTGGACAAGTGCATGAGGATATTGATAAAATAAAATGTTTTTTTTTTTTAACAAATATGTTTTTATTGATTTCAGAGAGGAAGGGGCAGGGACAGAGAGAGAAATCAATGATGAGAGAGAATCATTGATCAGCTGCCTCCTGCATGCCCCCCACTGGGGATCAAGCCCACAACCTGGGCATGTGCCCTTAACCAGAATCAAACCCAGGACCCTTCATTCCGCAGGCCGGAGCTGTATCCACTGAGACAAACCAGCTAGGGCTGCTTTTGAGTTTTTAATGGTTGAAACTGGGCAATGGATACCTGCAAATTCTTTATACTATGCTCTCTAGTTTTGTTAATATTTCACATTTTCTAAAACATTCTATAACCTAAAAGGCAGATTCTGTCAGATAAGCTACCAAAATTACAGAAAGGCATGGAAATGTATGTACATACATTGCAGTCCAGTGAGCAATGAAACCAGCCTAAGAATGCAGGAATCAAGATCTTAGAAAGAGCCCTGACCAGTTTGGCTTGGTGGATAGAGTGCTGGCTTACGGACTGAAGGGTCCCAGGTTCGATTCCGGTCAAGGGCATGTACCTTGGTTGTGGGCACATCTCCAGTAGGAGCTGTGCAGGAGGCAGCTAATCTATGTTTCTCTCTCATTGATGGTTCTAACTCTCTATCCTTCTCCCTTCCTCTCTGTAAAAATTAATAAAATATATTTAAAAAAATATCCTAGAAAGATGGAAGGTACACTGAGATAAGCAGCTGTTTATTTATGTTGTTTGATTTGAGGTGTATGTTTTACTTTATTGTTGTTGTTGTTGTTTTATTATTCTTTGGGGCATTTGCCAATTCATGTTATGGTACATCGTGGCTGAACCAAAATCAGTGGACTGAACACATCAGCCATCCCTCTACAGTGAAAAATAAAAATGTAGAGTTCAGGGGTACCAGTGTGACAAGGACATGAGGGGCCAAGAGCCTAGAGAGAAAAAAAGCCACATCCCCAATGTGTCACTTTCTCTTGAAGCATCTGTGGTGTGTGGAGGTAGTGTGTGGAGGGGATGGGGTAAGTGGTGCTAGAGGGTAAAAAAAAAGTCAGAAGCAACTTCTGAGAGGCTAAAAGCTAAACAGAAATTTGGGCAGCTCATGGTACTGGGGAGACTAAAACTGGAATTGGGCCTGCTAGGGAGGTGAAGCCCTTACGAATGTCCTGGAATTTTACCCGAGACCCAGCTCCCCAAAGAGCTACTCCTGAAGGGTAAGGGCAAACAGAAAATGCATGTGCCTCACAAACCCTAAACTCATGGCAGTTGTTGCTTGCATTAGATGAGCAGCCTACATCCCTCTGCCTGGCAGAAAAATATTAGATCCACTCCAGAGGAAGATAAAACCTTCCAAAGCCCCATATTGTTTTCCATAGGTAATGTCTGGTGTTTGAATTAATAAGCATGCCAGAAAACTGGACCAAATGACTAAAAGGCAAGAGAAAAGAAAATGTAAAATAGAAACAGACCATAGATTACCACAATGTTGACGTTGTCAGACATGGACTTTAAAATACAACTATTGTGTTTAAGATGAAAAGATTGGTAAATCCTCCAGTGAAGTGACATATCTAAAAAGAGCATTAAGTAGAAATTCTAGAACCAAAAATAATGAAATACTAAAGTTGAGAATTAAATAGATGAGTGTGACAGCAGAATAGAAACACCAGAAGAGAGGATTAAGCATCTGAAAGGTAGTCAGTAGAAAATATCTAGATTGGAGCACATAAAAAAGGGAGGATGAAATAAAAAAGGGTACAACTCAAATAGAAGAATGTCTAAATTTTGTAATTGGGTTCTAAAAAGATGTGAAGATGGAATGGTGCAGAAGAAATATGCCAAGAAAAACTGGCCAAGAATTATCTACAATTTCTGAAAAATAGGAAGCCACAGGTTCAAGAATCTCTTAAACCTATACAAAATAAACACAGAGAAATGTACATCTAGGCATCTCATTATAACAAAGAGAAAATCTTAAAAGCTACCAGAGGAAAAAAGACATCGAACCTTTTAAAAGAAGCAATAAGACTGACACCAAAAATTTTAATAGAAATAATGGAAGCCACCAGACAGGAGAAGGACATGTTTACAGTGTAGAAAGAAAATACATGTCAGCTTAGAATTCTATACCTAGCAAATGGTCTTTCAGAAATGAGATAAAGCTTTTTTGACCAACAAAAAACGGAGAGAATTCATTACAGCAAGACTCTACAAAAAAAGTTAAAGGAAGCACAACACACACACACACACACACACACACACACACTCGTAGGTGGTAACAAGAAATGGGGAGCACTAAAATGGGAGGAATGTTGATAAATTAAATATTCCCTTTTAAATCATAAGTAATGCCTTATGAGGGTTCAAATAAATACAGAATGAAACGAAATAGCAAACATAGCACAAAAGGATATTAATAGATCAAAGTATTTTGTGATATCCTTACATTATCTGAGAAGTACCTAAGGTATAAATTTAAGGTAGATTCTATTCAGTCAAGAATGCATTATAGACTGCTACTAAGAGAAGAATAAAAAAATATGTAACTAAAAAGCTACTATAAATATAAATAAAATTTAAAAATACTAGACTGATATAAAAGTAGGCAAGGAAAAAGAAACAGGAATAAAGTAGGACAAAAAAAAACCTAATTGTAAATGGTATGTGGAAATTTAAGTATGTCAGTAATTACACTAAAGGTAGATAGACTAACTTATCCAACTACAAAAACTAGGGGAAAAATAATATGTCTTACAAGAATATGCCTTAAACATAAAAACACAGAAATTTTGAAAGGAAAAGACATGTCATGTAAACTTTAATCAAAAAGAAGCTAGCTAGCTCTGACTGGGTGGCTCCCCTGGTTAGTGTATTGCCCTGATACATCAAGGTTGTAGGTTCAATCCCTGGTTAGGGTGCATACAAGAATCAACAAATGAATGCGTAAATAAGTGGCACCACAAATCGGTGTTTCTTCTCTCTTTCTTAAATCAAGAAATAAAAAATTTAAAATAAAGTAAACAAAAAGAAGCTAGTATTGCCTTGCTGAGTTCAGACAACAAAGATTTTAAGGCAAGGAGTATTACTAGGGATAAAAGACATATTCGTGACAATAAAAAGGATGTAAGGTAATAATTCAACAGAAACATACCATAAGGCATAAGTTTGTACACATCTACTACCAGAGATATATTATACACCTGTGAAAGAGAGCAAACTGTTCCCTTATGGGGCAACACGAATGGATCTCAGAGACATCACGCTGACAGAAGGTTCCAGGCACAACAGAGTACATCCTGTATAATCTCATTTAGACACAGCTCAGAGGCAGGCAGAACAGCTCTACAGTGAAGAGTCTGATGGTGGTTCCTTTCCTAGCAGATGCCCACTAGGAGGGGCACAAGGGAGGTCTCTAGGTGCTGGTAATGGTCTTGATGTTGATCCAGAGAATACTGGTATATGGGATAGGCATCATTTAACATATTTATGGATATAAACACTTAGGATTTCTATACTTTACCGGGTATATATTATGTTTCTCTTTTTTTAATTAAAAAGAAAAGAAAAACATCTCTCCAGAAATTCTAATGTGGTCCACATTTGAGAACCACAAAATACTTACCAGTTGGCTAGTGTTTGTGCTTCAAACCAAATGCTGAGTGAAAGGCCCCACCTCCCAACTGCATTACTACAGCTGTGGCAAGCCAGGGTCTATAGACTTCAAGTACCACTGGGCACAGCAACACTGGCGGAGAGCCCTCACCTAAGCATAGGTCTAGACTCCCACCCCTTCTCTGACTTGTGGAGTTTTATAGCCTTCACTCCACCCAGAGAACTCCTCTTCCAGAAAATACTAGACTATATCACACATATGCCCCATTCCATCATTTCATCTCAAGCAAACCTCAGCTGCTCCCTCCCATGAAAGGCAGAAACCTAGAATTCCCAGACCTGTCTGTGCTATTAAACTGGTACAACCTTCGTCTTGCCCAAAGCTCTACAGCTGAAGATGCCGGTCTTCTCTCCCATACACATTGACTCCTTTTTTCTTGTTCCTGGTCACACATCCCTATTGCTAATCACTCCCATCACATTGGGAGTAGGTAGACATGTCTGATCTTAACACAAAGGGTGGAAAGACTCTCTACTTCTGAACACAGGTATTGTATGCTTCATCTGCAGAGCAAAGGATTGGGGTTCTTATAAAGAGAAATCTTGCCCTAGCCAGTTTGGCTCAGTGGATAGAACATCAGCCTGAGGACTGAAGGGTCCCTGGTTTGATTCTGGTCAAGGGCATATGCCTGGGTTGCGGGCTCAATCCCCAGTAGGGGATGTGCAAGAGTCAGCCAATTGATGATTCTCATCATTGATGTTTCTATTTCTCACTCCCTCTCTCTCCTCTCTGCTATCAATAAAAATATATTTTAAAAAAAGAAAAATGAGAAAGAGAAATCTGGGGAAAAATGCCTCCTTGAAGACCATTTAATGGCCAATGTGTTTATTTTGTGAATGTAGGAAGCTTTGCAAACTTTAAAAGGCTTGTACTGGTGCGGTGATTGGACAGTTCTGGCCAATCTTCAAACACATGCTTTCTCTTTCAATAGTAAGCACAGAATTACAGCAGAGCTGGACCCATTTCCTCCAGTGATGTGATTGATGTACTGCCTGATGCATATGTACGCTGAAGGTGCCACTGGGTTTTCTCTCCCTGTGCCTGAGGACAGGGAGGTTTCCTGGAGAGGAAAAAAGTGCTTTGTGTTTCTGCTCAGGTTCACTTATTTATTTATTTTCTTTGCACTATGATGAATTGCACTGTGTTTTGGGAAATTGCAATGGTACACGTTACAATAAAAGAACAATGGAGTGCAGGAACACAACTCGGGAAGCAGCTGGAGCATCTCAAGATAAAAGGGGGAAAGAGAAGTGACAGAGTGTTAAGAAGAATTAACTTCCTCTCCATCATCTAAACAAACAGAAATGGATCTTCCAGGCTCTGTTAGGAGAGATGAGTGTTTGATGGTGCTTCTGTTCAAAGCTGGTCGGTATGATGGATAGATGCCCGGGCTCTGCCCAAAAGGAACGCTGTGGTCCTGTGTGAAAGATTTGTTTTTCTGTGCCTCCATTTTCAAATGTGCAAAAACAGGGTGATAAGCATAAAAATGACCCACACAGAGGGCTCCTATGCAGTCAGGGTTCTAAGTACTTTACGTATATTACCTCATTTAATCATGAGGATGGGGTGGGTGCTCTTATGATCACCTCTGCTTTACAGAAGAGGACACTGAAGCACAGAAAAGCTAAGTGACATGCCCACAGCCACACAGCTAGAAAGGCGGAGGTGGGATTCAAGCCTAGGCTGCTGGGCTCAGGGTCATGTTCTCTTAGGCATTAAATTCTACTGTTTCTCTTTTAGGTTTAAGCATGTCACTGAAAAGGCTCTTCTGGGCCCTACTTGCCATCTGGATAAAGTCTCAAGTCCACCCCAATGGAATAGATGACTTTCACAATGGAGCCTGTTCCTACCTCTATAATCCCTCTCTGGACATCTGGTCACCTCAGCACTTCACCCACTGGCCTCGCGGATTCTCATCATGTGTTCCCCAAACATCACGGTGCCCTCTTACTCCTTAGGCTCTGCTCTTGCTCCTCTGCCTGCCTGCAGTGCCTCTCTCCACTGACTACCCACACCTCCAGTCAGCGGACTCCTATGCTTCCGTCAAGTCCCTGAACCTCTCTGGAGTTTCCTTGACTTCCCTGGACACAGGTAAGTCACCTACTTTCTTTGTTCTCTTAAAACATTGCACTTGTTCTTTAATGTTTATCACTCAGGGTTGTACTATTTGATGTATGAATCTGTCTGGATAGAGATAATTTTCGTCTCTACATGTCTCAGGAATGAGTGAGCACTGTGTGAAGAAGGATTCCGAGGTTACGTGTGCATTCAACAGGAGAATGCTAAGGGCAGACTTCACAAGGACCTTGTCTGATGTTTATCCTCTAGTACCCCCAGTGCCTGCCTCCATCTGAGTACACAGCAGACACTCACTTACTGTTTGTATAAGCAATGATGCGTTGACAGCCTGCTCTAGGGAGGGAGGTGAACTGGGTGACATTCATGCCAGGGGTTTCACATTCTGCTGGTAGTTTCTCAGCTCTTTACCAGTGCCACTGCCCAGCCCTTGCTCAGCCCTTTATTTTGTTATGATCACTGTCTCTCTTCTATCATGGCCCTTCTCTCCCTACTGAGGGTCCCTGAAAGCCTGGGGAATAGAAAATATAAACAATAAAAGGGTTGCTCTTCATAGGAAAAAAAAGCAGTGTGTCATATCTTTTTTTTTGTTTGTTTGTTTCTATTGACCTGAATTAGAATGAATTAACCTAAAATAACATGGAGGCATTCTCTGAGATATTCTGGGAATGTTTGAAGTATCATAAAACCAAAGATAGCTTGGGCAGGGCGAGTGTTCTTCTCTTCTGGTCTCACTGTGGGGTGTAGGATGCCCTCGCCATGGTCCCTGGAGCTGGGATTGTCTGACAGAACTGCCTGTCTTGGTGGCAATGCTCTATATTGGCACTATGCAGTGTGATTGTCACTGAGCACATGTGGACACTGAGCACTTGAAATGTAGCCAGGGTGGCCTTGTTTCACTCTTCTCTTTATAATAGGTTTTCCAACTTAGCCAGGTAAACTTCCTCCTTTCCCCATCACATACACATCCATCCATAACTTGAAGCCATGTGTAAGCTGAATCTGACCTATACATCCCTAAACCCTCAGGGGTTGGGTGTGAGGAGCTGTACCAGACCAGGAGAATCCCCAGCACCCCACCAACTTTGTATTGTTTGCCTGGAGTAGCCTGAACTCCTGGTACCTCTACCTCTTTAAGGTGAAATATTACCCAAAGAGCTTTCCTAACCCTCACCAGGCCACTGCCCGGACTTGTTCAGCCCATTTTGTTGTGATCACTGTCTCTCTTCTATCATGGTGACTCTCTCCCTGTGGAGGGTCCCTGAAAGCAGCCTGGAAAACAGTTTCACCTGTTCCTCATTTAATATAAGGGGGCACAGAGCATTAACACTCCCTATCAAATTCTATTCAAGGTTCCTCTCTGGTGCCCCTTTCCCTCCGAGGCCTCCTCTGATTGCTCTGAGTCCACTGCTAACCCTTCTGGGATGCCTCTAGCTGGCCCCCAAGAGCATCGCTGTGCAGTGTCTTGCTTTGTTCCATTACCCTTCCCTTAACAATAATACAGAAGTTCAGAGAATAGGGACCATTCCTTTACCTGTCTTCCCCCACAGCAGTGTGTGTCAGAGCATGTGCTCCATGGTGCTGTTGGGAAATGAAAGTGGCAGAGCCTGCCCTGCCCCCTGAGAGAACATCGTGTACCCCGAAGGGAGAAAGAGTCAGGAGGTCACATCACCCTCCTCCTCTCAGGTAAACTGTGGCAGAGAAACATGTGCTTATGTTTCCTTTGTGTTTAAAGAGCCACTTTAGATGATGCCCAAGTGCAGATTTAAAAATTTAAATTAATTCCAGGATATGAGCCAGTCAATTCAATTTGGCAGATAGTAATCAAATTCAAAAATTGCATATTATAGTTTAACGGACAATACTTTCTCACATGAAGGAGATGGAGATTAATATGACAGAATATAATTTCATTCAAGTGTTTATTGAATGTCTATCATGAGTCAAAAAATGTGTAGCTCAGAGCTATTCAAGGTTGGTGGCTGCCAAAGTGACTAAGAATTACGTTGTTAACTCGGTGAGAATTAAAATAGGCTTAGATGATGGTAAAAGAGCAAGGCTGATAGGAGGAAGAGAAAGAGGAAGAGGAGGAGTTGCAAAGTTCGGAAATTAGCTAAGCAGTGGCATCCACGTGGAAATGCACGGGCCCTTATGTAGACTTTGGCTGGCCTTGAGGTTGTTTCCTGAGAAGAGATGGGAATGTCATGATTTGGGTCAGCCAGCCCTGAGTGGGGCATGAGGCTGAACTACCAGCTCCGGCAGTGGGAAGCACACTAGCTCTCTGAACAGCAGAGGGACACTGAGGGGTGCCAGTGGCCTTCAGATGGAGGAGGAACACACTAGAGGCAAACTGCTCTCTCCTCTTGTTATGGTGGGACAGTGGTGACAGAGAGTGGGAGATTAGCCATTTTAAGAATAACTGTCAGAATCACTTAAGGATGTGTTGTTTTATGGGTCAGAAGAGTTTTAGGAGAGAAATGAAAGATTTTTTTTTTGAAGTTCGGAAGTTAGGAGAATGGAGAGATGTTCCATTGAGGAAATAAGAATGAAGAGAGGAAGGGGGAGCTCATGTGGTAGGAATAACATATATTGAGTGTGACAGGATAATGGACTTTCAGCAAGGGATGTTAAATGAATTTCAAAATCCATTTGAACTAGAAATAGGGGGTGTGGATAAAGGCAGTGGCTTTCATGTCAAGAGAAACTATATCCCTCCCCTCCCAACTGCACATTCATTCATCCTTATTAGAATACATGACATAGTCAATATTGCTGTCAAAAGTATGTATGGTGCCAGGTATATACTGGAAATATCGGAGGGAACATTTTATAAAATATAAGATTGTCTAACCACTGTTATACACCTGAAACTAAGATAAAATAATATTGAATGTGAACTGTAATTGGGAAAAATAAATAATAAATAAATTAATGAATAAATGAAAATAATATGGAAGCCCCAGCCCAGGACCAAATTTAGAACATGGTTGGACTGAGGCCACCGTGTCCAGGGCTCTCCAACCTACCTTGCCCAAGGCTTTATAGGTGGTTCATAGTCAAACTATCCATTAGTTGCTTTATAAACTGCCTGTGAACGGACAGTCTCAGTTTGTTCTGTGAGCTAGACCTTGAAAAGGAGTTAGAGCTTTTGCCTCATGCAGTCATTAATGGAAGGACAGAGGGCTGGAGAGTGGAAGTGGGGAAGGGGTTACATTTACTTTGTTCATTCCCCTAGCTTTCTCGGATGAATTCTAATAGAATAACCCATGTTTCCCAACTCTTACCTATCTGAGATAAGAGAGCACATACATTACCAACAGTGGTCTCACTTGAGCCCTCACCACAAGAATTCCTGGAGCTCTCCACACCCCAATCTGTTCCCCCACTGTCCACCACAAGTGCACGCACACACACACACACACACATACACACACACTCACCATAATAATAGTAATAAGAGTGACAATAGTAAATGTGAATTCTAAGTGTTTCAAACACTTCCCTCCACATTTCCCAGCTTTCAATGCTAATTTTAAGTTTCTCAAACACTTCCCTACACATTTCCCATTTCTTTAAAAAAATAAAAATAAAAAGAGTGACAATAGTCAGAAACTCTACTAAAGACAAATGCTTTTCTTTCTGTAACAAGGACCATGTGTTTCAGGAGATGTAACCAGCAATTATACAGGATTAGTTGACTGAAACCAGTTGCCTAATCTCGTGTAGTACAAAACCCAATTTGTTTGAAATCCCTGATATAAACTGGAAGTTAGTTTAGGATAATCAGCTTCAAAATAAAGATTATATCATAATTCATTACTCTAGTCAAGTCCAGAAATTCCTTGGTCAGGACTCTCAGTCATATCCAGTCATTTGTAAAACACAAAACATGGCTACTTCGATAACCCTGCTGATTGTTTCAAGCTGGCTTTTATGAGCATGAAAAGGATACTGATTCCAAAATATTATCTGATAGAGTAAGAGATCCATTTTTTTCCTGCCAGTAAAATAATAGCTTGGAAGAGAGGAGAGGAAAAATAAGTCCAATTTGTAAGCTGTGAGAAAGAGTTGCCCCCACCCCATCTCTCTACAAGTAGGATGGAGCTAGCTAATGATCATTCAGGAAGTGCCTCAAAATGCAGCAAGAGTGAATTCTGATCTTGTTGTGTGACACAGTATGAGTTGTAAAAGATGGAAAAACACCGAGATTCCTCATTGGGCGCCAACTGGCAAGAGAAAGTTCTCTCCTAAATTGCTCTAGCGATTTTTTTCATACCCATGGCATGTCTAGGTGAAAAGCAGCTGGCTCGTGCTCAGAATTTAAATGCTAGCAAGACTTTTAAATACTTCTTTCATCTAAAAGGTCACAGCTTTAAATATTGCTGAGAACTTGCAGTGAGAGGCAGCATGAAAGAAAGAGCAGGGATAGAAAAGAGGGGTCAAAGATTAAAGACGCTCAGGAAGGCCCACGTGGCCATCAAGACAGGTACGGGGGAAATTGGAGCAGCTATTTGTGGGGCAGTCATATTGTGAATATTAAATGCAGGTGCTTTGCCATTGTTGGTGGGAGATGAAATGAATTGCAGCTTCATAGCTGCCTTGAATCTGTGACATTTATACTCTTGTAAAGCCATTTTTATCCCTGAAGTCTCTGGAAGATTCCTTATACACGCCGCAGGTTTTACCAGGAAATATATTTGGTTCTGACCCTATTACACTTGTACATACTATTCCCAGCTTGTACAAGGTCAAGACAAATCCCCTCCCTGCCCTTCATGGCTAGGAGATCGCTCACCATCTTTTTCTGGGCATCTCTCCCTGGCTCTTGCTCACTCCCAAGGGTGTAAACCCGCACCAACTGTGTTAATACCCTTAGGACCCAAGCGACGCTGTTTCCTATGTCGTTGTGCTCTGCCTGAATATGCTCTCCGCCCACAGTCAGGGCTCCAGGGTTCCAGCCCCTTCCCCTGGCCCCTTTTCCCGTAGATCTTTGTCAAGGTTCCCTTTGCGTTTCAGCCTCAGGCGACGGTTTCCCTGTGCAAACCAACCCCAGCATTGCACCAATGACTAGCTTTATGCAGTGATGCTCTCTGGAATCAATTTCTGGACCTCCAACCTGGCTCAGTCCTCTGTGGGGAGTCACTGCAGGACAATGAGAATGATGACGACAATGATGACAGCCACACCGTTACCAACACGCTTTGGATATTTCATGTACTGCCCCCCGGAAAGTGACAAATTCATCCTAATAAAAGACCCAATGGAAGTAGCAAAATTAACCCTCCCCACCAAAAAGCTTAATATGTGGATTTTGAATCATGGTGTTACATGAATTACAGAGCTAACTAATCAGAATGGCCACAGTTCAGTTGGATTTATTTAGGGCGGCCTATAAAATCATTCTCTGCCATAGATCAGACTTGAATCAGTTCTTGGAGATGCGGCTCCTCAGATGTTTCAAGAAAAAGGTGTCTTTCAAGAAAAAGGTGTCTTTCAACCAAGAACACATAATGTTTGGCCTAGATCTGGACAGTGGGCTCAGCAGGGGACTGGAGGCAGGTAGAGTCGCTTGCTGGGGCTGGGGACAGGAGGGCCTGGTGCACCTCTGAGGGCTGCTCTCTCCTGCCCAGTGGAAACAGTGGGAGGTGCGAGCTATGGAGCCAGAAGCACTCTCTCCGCTCAGCCTGCTATGGAGTCATGGGGAGAACAGAACTCAAGCAGCTTCGTCGGGGCAATCTTGGGGTAATTAGCTTTATTGACATTAACTGCCTATAAATTCCCCTTTCTGAGTGCTCCTGAAAATGTCTAAATTATGAGATCAGCACTGTTATCATAAACTTATATTACGTGTAACTAACAGAACTGATTTTCTAAAGTATGACAAACATTAAGAGCCTCAGGGTTGTTTAGACACACAAAGATTTTCAAGCCGACTTCCATATCAAAATCTTCATTCACTGGATGTTACATGGTGATTGTAATTATAAATAAGCAAAAAAAAAAAAAAATGCAGTACCTGATTTATAGTGCAGTATTTGATTTAAACCTCATCCTAATTGTATGACATAGGTTCTATCATTAGCTGTATGTTAAAAATAAGAAGAGGCACAGAGAGGTTAAGTAACCTGCCCAAAGTACACAGGTGGTAAGAGGCGGGTGGAGATTCCTGGTTTTAGAGGCTGTCTCATTAACATAGAGCAACCGCCTCTCCTCCAGATCCACACGTTAACCCGAGAGGGTGTTCTGGCCGCGGTGGCAACCTGTAACTGCACAGAAATGTCACTTAATATTGATGGGGAACTCAAGGAGTTAACATCTTTTTGGCTTTAGATAGATAGTTAATAGGCTTGGTGATTAATGCACGTAGAAAGCTATTGTTCAGGGACGGGAATGTGTGGCTGGACCTGTTCTGACTTCAGGGACTTTGTGCCCCAGGAGGACACAAGTGACCAAGATGGTCTCTGAGTCATTGTGCTCCAGGGAGAGAATATCCACCATCTAGGACACAGAGAGAGAATCACGGGTCAGCAGATGAAGGGATGCTCAGAAAATCACTGAACTGCAGCTTTTATCTGATTAAACCTTTCCCCCTGAATTCCAAACCCCTTACCTACTTTCTCCTGAGTTCCAAGCCCTTTCCCTACACTTTTCTTCTTCTAAAAGGGTTGGCTTGGGATGAGAGGTAAGATGGTCTTTTAGAATATATAACCTGCCGTCTTCTCAGATTGCCCATAACAATTCAATCCTTGTCTCTACTTATTGGTTCTGGTTGTCGCAGGCAGCACGGCCATTGACTTTTCTGGTTTAAATATGTCCTTTTCGCCTTTCTTTCCTTTTGACTCACACTGGCCTCACCCAGCACCCTGACTCACCTGCCTCCTTCTCCCTTGTACATCCACTCCCTTAAGCATTAAGTCTGCAGGACATTGAGGTCCTGATTAGCACCAAATAATCTTAGGAGCAAAGCCTCAGGTCTGTTGACCACAAAGTCGGAGTTTCGGTTAAACTAGAAATAACATCCAGGCCTCAGTTGTGTTTCTGTTCCAGGCCTAGAAAAGCAGCAAACCCAGATAAAGCCACACCATGGCTGACATCAGGACCAGATGCAATGACCATGACTAGTGTTGGCCTTAGTCATGATGATTAATGACTATCCTCTATATAACCTATCCCCTAGAAGCCATTGGGAAGCCAGGTCTATGAGCATTAGCTCAACCTGTGACTCTCGGCTCGGCCACTTCCTAAAGAGAAACCCTTACTTTCTTTGCTGCAAGCTCCTGCTCCTTATTGAGCTCTGATGTGAGCAGACAAATGGACCCCTTTAGTCTGGTCACAAACCGTCCTGTTGCTCAGCTCTGCCCCTGAATGCCTTGACCAGAGCCCCTCCGAAGCTCACCACTTCCACAGATTTCACTCTGACCCTTCCCACGCTGAGACTTGGCATCAGGTGGGAAATGTTCTTTGATTCACTCCCAGCACAGTGCCATCTCTCAGGACCTTCCAGAAAGCCACGGGCACACCGCTGTCACTGGTGGCTGCCTGGATTCCTCTCTCAGCCTCCAGTCCCACTGGAGTAGTCCTTGTGGACTCACTGGGGAGGGAACCCAGTCCTTTGTTACTCATCTCCAACATCTTCTGCAAATCCTCATCTTTCTTTTCTTTTAGTCACGCAAAGTGTCCTTGACCTGCTCTTCTTGGACAGTCCCCAGGTCTCCCAGGTGCCACCCTGTGTAATTCTATAGTGGACACCTAAATTGTCTGCCAGCGGTGTTTAAACAATAACTTGGTTTCTTCAGAAAGTTCCATATCCGCCCCTACAAACAGTGGACATTATTACTGAAGGTAGAAAGAGTGCAAAGAAACTGTCATTTCTGAGGCACTATTTTCTGTCTGTGAATTCTATTAAGATCATAGGGGAGAGTAAATCAAACAATGTTTGCAGTTTCTGTTCTTTTCATTTCACTTATTAAGAAAGAGATACTCAGAGAGATCAAGCCACTAACACCAAAGTCAGCTTCACTCCAAACCCATATTTTGTCTTGGAAACTGAGCTGCTGACACTTTAATGGGCACATGCATCACCTGGGAGACTTGTTAGAATGCAGGTGGTGGTTTAGAGGGTCCAGGGCAGGGCCTAAGATTCTGCATTTGCGACGATCTCCCAGGTAAGAAGAGTCTGTTGCTTTGCTGACCGCAAGGTGAGTCTCAAGCTCTATAGTGCTCAGTTAAAGTCTTCATCCCAGAGAAAAGGCCTTCCTCAGGCCAGTCCCTTCCTAATACCACCAATCCATGTCCTGGATCAAAATGAACATATGCTGCCTTAATGAGAAGGTGTTTCCTCACGTGTGTTTCTTGCGCCATCTGTGAAGGATTCGCTGGAATGCCTTTTAAATGCAACATTCTGAGCATCACCTGGACCAACATCATAGCAGGTGAGACCCAAGAAGGTGCCTTCATGGCCAGCTCCCCCAGACACTTGGAATGTGCATTCAAGTTTGAGAAAACCTTGTGTGGCCCAAGCACTGAATGGATGGAGAGGAAAATGATGATCATGGAAGCTTATTGAGACAGACCTGCAGACAAAGGAGCCTGAATGACATCTCCTGGAAGGCAAAAGAAAGCTTTTCCCTCTGTGGTGTGAAAGTGAGGTTACAGCTGAAAAGGTGAGTCATGAAGTTTTAGAGCTGGAAGAGGCCCAACAGACTAGATATTGACAGACAGATCACCCGGACAATCTCAAGAAAGAAACTGTTCTTCACTCCTTATGAGGAAGACGTCATAACATCTTTCCCCTTGGATAAACACTTGATGGATATTAAATACTGAATTGCTATACTACACTTTCGATGCTGTCTTGGCAGTGCCTGTAGAGAAGAGAAATAGAGATAAACTCTTATTAGCAAAGCATTTTACCATGTGTGTTAGCATCCATGACACACATTGCCTCAGAGGGCATGTAGAGGCAAGAATTATTCATTCCCAGCTCACAAGTGAGCACATTGGGCCCCAGGGAGTGGCAGTAATGCCAGGGCCAATCCCCTGATCTCCAACATCATGACCATACTCTTCAACCAGTTCAACAGCTCCTAGATGTGGCTGTGCATCAAAACCACCAGGTCCACTGAGTCAGAATCTTTGGGAGGAACCTGACAGCAATCAATCTATGAAACCAGGTTTGGGAAGCCTGCTCTTTGCACATCAGTTGGAATTGAATGCGAGGTTCTTCAGATGGGTGGGCTGGAGATGGGACAGGAAATAGTTGATTCTATGGCTGATGGCCAGGTTCAAAATAGCTCAGACTCTACTATCTAGACCTTCATCAGAGGTCTGGCTCTCCAAATTGACAGCTGGGGCAGCAAACTGAGCAGTGTAATTAAGGAGTCTCCAGAAAGTTCCTCAGGGATGCAATGCCTGAAAGGTTATCATTTTATTATTTAAAGACTATTCATTCCTCTTCTTCCAGCTTCTCTTTAAAAAGTGAAAAAGCTCTAATGAGTAGACTTTATCCTAAATTTTCATTGTTCCTTTGACCAGAAAAACGCACAAAAATGTGTATGTGGGAGAGTGGGTGATGTGGAGAGAAGACACAGCAGGGAAGAAAAAAACAAAGGAAATGGGAGTGAGGGGTGCTGAGGCCAAGTTCTGCCAGCTTCATGTTTGTCCTGCCCCAGACTTAGCAACATTATGCTAGTGAGATGAACTTGAGGTGCCCACTAAAGGAGAGAGATCTGCTTATTACCAGAAGAATATGCCTGAATACAATATAGACAGGATTTTTTTGTTTACCATTCTCCCTTTTGACCTCCTCTACAAATCATCTGTGCAAACATGTGTGAGAGAGAAGGTTGCTACAGTCAAATCCAAAATCATTTCCACTCCGTGTAGATCCTTGTTGCAAAAAGGAAAGTAAAAACCTAGTTTAGAACTGAAACTGATAATGATGCTATCCAAATGCCACAAACATAATGTAATAGTTAGAGGAAGAAAAATTGGCTCGAGGAAGGGATTGGTGGAGTTGAGATGTATCTTTCACAGAAGGATGTGAGTGTGAACAGAAAGTGGACAGCATTTTCCACAGGACACATCCAAATACTCCCAAACCTGAAGTTGCAGGAGCTGGAGCTGAATACAACCTTTAGCACAGCTGGTGAGAAACAGAAGATAATAAAATTTCTTGGGAAGGATGCCAAGGCTGATATGGGAAGTAGCTAACGCCAAGCTTATTCCCAGAGAGCATGTTTTTAATAAAACACAACAGCCTCCACTGCACTCATGCCAGATAAAAAAAGGGGACATTGCCCACTCTAACTTTGACTTGGCAGATAAATTCTTCAATAGGAATCTCCCTGTGCTGTGCTTCTGACTCTAGCTCCCTTCCTGCCCCAATAGAAAAGCCATTTACATAAATATTTACAGTCAAATCTATCTAGAGGGCTATCTGAAGTGCCCCTTCCCCCTTTGCCCGCATCTGTATTCTTTGATAAGGCTCATCTACAATTTCTAAGTGAAGTTCCCTCATCTACCAGACTGGATCAAAGTGACACCTCACCTGATAAGGTTAAGCAAAGGAAGAGAAATCATCCAACATAGTAAGACTTACTGGGTCAAAGCAAACATACAGGTTAAGACTAAATGCCATTTGGCAGCAGCCATGATCTATTGCATGAGCATAACTGACTCACTTGTGCCTAGTCACATGACATGTCTTACATAGCTATTGGTGTGACCAGGGAGACATCTCGGTCTGAATTAAAGTAGATTCCCACTATGATATGTCTTTTTAAAAGCAATAAGATATGAAATATTCAGTATTGTCTGCTTCCAGAAAAGGCAGATCTGGTTGTTGATTACCAGTGTCTCACACTCAAGTGAAATCGCATGCCTTTGATGGGCAGGAGAAGCAGGAGCCGGCACACAGATTGGAATTTCAGGCTCTCATGCTTCAGCTATTACCACTAGACTCTGAAGGCAAAAATTCTATTAAAATGCGAAGTCTCATTTCATACGCCATTGTACCCATGATCACTGTGTTAAAGGCTCTGGAGTTAGATTTGAATAAATTAATTTAACCACTCTCTCTATCCTTTATGGAGTACATTAAAATTCCATACTACTTGGTTTGAGATAGATGCAATGACTTTCTAATGAATCAAATATCCTGACTAATAAAGAGCGATCACCATGTAGACACACTATATAAGCATTACTAATTTTCAAAGAATTTGAACAAAATTAACACTAAAATAGTCCTGAAAAAAAGTTACTACCTTAGATTCACATACATGTGTTAAACCCCAATTTATTTAATTGTAACATATCTTTAAAAATAATTTTTATTCTATTAATTTTTACTTGTCAAAATGTTACAAAATGTTAAGGAAGGGGAGGAAGAGAGTTGAAAGTATTTTATGATTTATTAAAATATGAGTACTTGCTATTCCTTTTACATTTGTAGAAAAATATGAGAAGAAATAAGAATCCTGAAATTGGAGTCTAAGAAGATTCTCAGTAGGACCCGTTCCTGTGGCTGCCAGCCAGCCTGTAGGATTTCAGAAAAGCAAAAATGGCCCACTAGAGAAAGAAAAAATCACGCTTTTCACTGATGGTGTATCGTTGGTGAGGTGCCACCATTGCTACAAGCATGATCAGAAGGCTGGTCTGATTAAGTTGAGCCCCGCTAAGTGAATAGTAGAAATGTTTCGGCCATCATCCCTTCCCCTTTGTCAGTGCCTGGACTATACCAGTGATGAACTATAGTTTGAATATCATGCCAGTGTTTGGAGAGGGTCGAGGTCATCAGCAAAACTAGGTCAAGCAGCTTTTTCACTACACCAGAACTGTGTCGATGAGATGCTTTAAGCTATAAATAATAGCCAACTTGAGCTGGCTGAGGTGAAGAAAGGAAGTGGCTTCCATAAATGTAATCTAGAGGAATGCAGGCTCCCAGGCCAACTGCCTATTTTCCCCTCTCCTCTGTGCCCATCCCTGCCTGTGCTCCCTTTAGTATATCAACTAAATGGCTACAGCCTTGTCTACAGTGAGAGACACCAGTTATCCCCAAGGCTCTGTCTATATGTGATAAAACTCTCAAATATTCAAATAACCTTCCACTGGAATCTCTATTAAAATAATTTTTTAAAATGATTTCAGAGAGGAAAGGAGAGAGAGAAATAGAAACATCAGTGATGAGAGAGACTCATTGTTCGGCTGTCTCCTGCATGCCCGCACTGGGGATTGACCCACAACCGGGCATAGGCCCTGACTGGGAATTGGACTTGGAACTCCTGGTTCATAGGTCACACTCAGCCACTAAGCCACATTGGCCAGGCTACTGGAGTCTCTTTAACCTGCACTGGGGTCCCATACACATGCCTAAAGCAATCCTATGGCCATCAGTTGGCTGAAGCCTCGGTTTCTAAACCAACTCCCGGAAAAGATAATGTGTGTGCCCTAGCATCGCCTGGAGGGCTCAGCCCCCAAAGTCTGGTGACTCAGTAGGACTGGGATGGGAACAGAGAATTTGCATTTCCAAAATTATACTTTTAGAAGAAATATTAGTCTTTTGCAGGTAATACTGATGCTCTGGCCCCAGGATCACCATCTGGGAACCATGGGATTAGACCCATCAGGAATGCCGACTGTGGTTTAGGAAGGGATTCTGCAGTTCTAACAAACTCCCAAGGGATGCTGATGCTGCTGGTCTGCAGGCCACCCATTGAGAAGCATAGTCTAGAAGTCCTCATCACATTCTCTCTCTCCTCCCTGCTCATGGTTAGTCCCCTTTCCAGAGCACATGCTCCACCTCTAAGTGCTTTGGTAGGGTATTTCCTCCTCCTGAAGAAAAAGAGAGCAGCTCTTTCACGTACCTGGGAGTAACCAACAAAGGGAAGACCTACATTAGATAGCCCTGAGACCCACCTTTGGTAGTGGGTTCCAGTGAAGTAGAAGCAAAGATATATCAATGTGGTTCCAGGGTCCCGACATCTCAGATGGAGGCAACATCCTCCTGGCTGAATTCTTAGTGTTAGGTTAACCAGCAAGAGTTTTTTTTATCAAAATCTCAGTATAATCTTATATGAACTAAGGGAGAACTTTTTCATTTTAAAAGCATGCTGCATAAAAAAAGGCTTCAATCATACTATAGTGAGCATTGTAATTTATTGCAAAAATATCATGATATGAATGATCCCTTTACTCCTAATGCTCTGGTCCTGGTCTGGGAGGAGCACCTGTCAGCTGGGAGTGATGTAGGAATTCATCACTGTCCTCAGCCTTCCCTTTTGTCTAGTCTTTGCTTAAAATGTTTTTATTTAGAAGCCACAGGAGACAGTGGATATGAATCAACGCCAAGCTCCCAATGTCGGCAATGAATTATACTCATGAGAAATGAGCACGTCTTAAGGCAGGTGGGAGGGCCAGGCCATCTGATGGATGAGTTTTCTGAAGGAGAGCAGGGTAAGAGCACTTGGCAGCAATGGCTAAGGCTTCCTCCCCATCTTCAAACATCGCACATTTTCTCAAGAAAGAGATGAAGGACCTCTGTGAGGCTCCTTCAACCATGCGGTGTTCTACAGCAATCACTTACTAAATGGTGCAGGTCAAAGAAAGAGAAAAATAAACCTCAAGAAGACCTGGTTAGTGTACCATTTGGATGGTCTCCAGCAGTTCAAGAAGCCCCATGAGCAAGAGGAAATGGAAATAGAGGAAGTGAGTGTTAGTTGATAACATGTGTTGAGGTGAATGGCGTTAAACATCTTGGCCCAGTCCCTGCTATGCAAGAGTAAACAGAGAGGTTGAGTGTCTGGGTCTATCAATTACAATACCAGCAAAGTGAGAAGGGCTGCAGAGTTGGCTGTGTAAATGGAACCCATGGAGAGAGGCAGGTGAAGGGCGAGAATGGGAAAGGGGTGTGTGTGGATGTTGCTAGCCAAGATGGAAGTTGGGTGGACCCGTCTCTAAGGGCTGTGCTACCTCATGTTCAGTGGAGGGAGAGGGCACATTTTATATATTTAGTGACTGTCATCAATTCTGTGTTCTGAGAGCTTAATCTCAAGGGAAGCTGGTGGTCTTAGGAATGGCCCTGCTGTGTGTAAAAGATAAGGCTTTGCCATAATCTGAAAGAAAAAGGTTAATAGTGAAATGGGAATCTTGGATATTTAATAGGAGACAGAGGGTCTTGGAATAGAGACAAGTGAGAGGAGAAGCTCTCATGAAGGAAGACAGGGTGTTGGCAATGTGGTGGGAAGCCAGATCCCACTAGGAGAGACATACAGAGAATTTGCTGGGGGTTAGTGGATGGCAGATACAGTACCAGGAATAGTAATTCTTGAGGATACAACTAGAGGCTGTTTCCTGCTTTGGGCTGCCATCTCTCTGATATCCCCAGATATTTCCAGTAACAGTGAATGAGACACAATCCGCCTTATACGAGTAGTGATTTGGGGGGATAATGGAAAACGTGCTGTGTCCATATTTGGGTGACCAGGATGTATCTCTTACCCCAGAGGCAGACATATGGACTTGTGGATTACTGAAGGGAAACCGAGATTCTCAGGTACAGGAGGAGGACTGACAAATATTTCCAAGTGATTAGGCACATGCAGCCCTTAGAGGCTTTGCAGTGTTTTTGTTTGTTTGGTTTCGTATCAGTAAGACTTGCAGCACCCTGGTGGATGAATCGCCTGTATAATTTTGAGAGTTACCTGGTTAATGAGTCTGTTGAAGTTAAGAGACACTATCATAGCTGTCTCACTGACAGGACACATTGTGTTCACCTCTTTAAATAATGAGGAGGACGAACTAATTTTCAACCAGGTCCTGATCAGGAAGATATCCTTCTGCTAAAGCTTATAAAACCCTTCTTTTCCTAAGTGTCCATCGATAGACAAGTGGATGAAGATGTGCTACATAAATACAATGGAATATTACTCAGCCATAAAAAGGAACAAAACCTTGCCATTTGTGACAACATGGATAGATCAAGAGGGTATTACGCTAAGTGAAATAAGTCAAACAGAGAAAGACAAAGACTGCATGGTCCCCCTTGTATGTGCAATCTAAAAAGGAAACAAAACAAAACAAAACAGAAACAGGTTCTCAGATACAAAGAAAAAACTGATGGTTGCCACAGGGGTAAAGGGTGGGGATATGGGTGGAAGAGGTGAAGGAGATTAACAGGGACAAAGCTCTAGCTATATAGTAATTAAGTCACAGGGATGTAATGTATAGCATAGGGAATGTAGTCAGTAACATTGTAATAACTTTGTATGATGACAAATAATTCCTAGACTTGTGATTATCTATAATAATAAATCCATGATATGCTAATTAGACCAGATGTCCTTCCAGACGACCTTCCAGATGAAGCAGCAGCTTAGAGGGAAGCCCAGGTCCTGGATGCCTGCCAGTGGCCAGAAGGAAACTTGGATACCGGGTGCTGGAGGGAAGCCAGGTCCCAGGTGCCAGAAGGAAGCTGATGCTGGCAGCTGGGGGAAGGAAGGCCTGCTCTTGCATGAATTTTATGCATCAGGCCTCTAGTCATTACATAAAGAATATAAATATCAAATCATTATGCTGTACACTTGAAACTATTATAAAATTGTGTGTCAACTGTATTTGTATTTCAATTTAAAAAGATAAACTCACTGCCCAGCATGGCAGACAGTGAGGTAATGCTATTGAAGCACAGGATGGCAGACAGGGTTGTCAGCGAGACAGAAGGCTTCAGGACCAGGAAGTAATGGCCACCTATAACTAGGACAGTTGTCCTGCAAAGAACATCGGAGTAAGCAAACATCCTTAACTCAGGAATGAATGACGGAAGAACAACATGAGCAACTCTGGGCACTGAGAGCACACAGAAGCCAAAAACACAAAAATGATCAGAGGAATAGACATTCAGTGGACAAAAGCTCTAAACCTAAAACAACAGGCAGTGAAATCGCCTGTGGGTGGAAGTGACGGCATGTTCCAAGCTGAGACGGGGCCAGTTTCCTACAGTCTCCATGGTGTCTGAAATGTTTCTCATTCACCATGACCTGAGCATGACCCAGGGAACCTTCAGCTTATCTCAGAATGAGGCTCCCACAGAGCAGACCTGAATTCAGCCCACAGTCTGAAACCAAGCCCTGCTGAGCCCAGCAAGGCCCCTCAGAGTCATAGCTGACATAAGCCTGTGAGTAAGAAATAAATATTTGTTACTATGAGGGGTGAGGAGTGAGGGGTGAGGGGGCTTTTTGTTACACGGCATCATTGCAGAATAACCTAGTTAACACAAGTCCCACGTTAAAGAGACTTCCCATAATACCTATGAGAAGTTCAACTCAATTGATAGTTTCACTTAAGTTCCTAGGATCCAGAAGGGAGAGAGCCAGGTAAGAAACCCCCCTCACTCAGCGTTGTCTGAAAACGGCCTATGTGTGGCTAACGTGCTATTCACTGTGTAAGTAATAGGAAGTCCAGGAATGAGGATGGTGTGCCATGTGCTGTAATTGAGGAAACCCTGGATAACTATTTACAGGTGCGATTCATTTCTTTATTAATACCAGTGCGACCATTTACAAAGGGCTCCCTGCCAGGTCATATATGTATGTATATATCTCCATTATACAGAAATGAAAGCACAGAGTGGTTAAGGGAAGCATCCAAAATCACACAAGTGTAAGCAGTGGAACCAAGATTTAAGTTCAGAGCGTATTGATCGGCTGCCTTTGGGAATCCGTGGGGCTCACAGCACTTTGCTCAGACCTCCCTCCCGCTCCCCCAGCCCCACCCACAGACAGCGCTTCCTGGGCCCTCTGCTCCTTGTCCAGCCTCCTCATTCGGATCCAGACATGGGTTCAAGGAGCCGCCGTGTAAGCAGATCCCTCTGTTGGCATATGTGAATATGTCCAGGGTGACTCTGAAGTGGTGTGTCTGGCTTGAGGCAGGAAGGTGGGCTGTGATGAGGCAGCCTCCTAGGGACCATCAGACGGTGAGGAATTGGCTGCTGCTTCCTTCTCTTGGCGAGTTCTCACAAAAACCCACAGGTGATTTTTTTTTTTACCATGAGATTCCTTTTCTTTTCCAGGAAAGGCTGTTTCTTATTTTTCCTCTGTCGATACCCAGTATCCCTTGCTCCCCCCGCCCCTTTCTCCCCTCCTTTCCTCTGACCATTCTCAGCACTGGGTGTGTTTTGCTTTGGTTTATGGCCTTCGCTTTTACTGCCCTCGACATTCCTCAAGGGCTTCCAGGGCTGCTGCTGCCCCATCCATCTCCTCAGGACGTGAGGCAAGGCAACTTCATGTAGGAGGATCTAACATGGTCCCTGGAAAAGAAACTGTCCCTCCTGCTGCTGTTTAACCAAAAGGAAAAAGAAAAGTAAAATGTCTGGGCTATAATAATACATGCTCATTGTAAAAGGATATTGGGAAGCGTAGATAACTCAAATAAATATAAAAACTACCCATTATCTCCCCTCTCCTGAGATGACCGCTTTTAGTTAATAGGATCAGATTTTGATATATCAAAATCTCTTAAATACACTTTAACGTCGTCAGGATTTTACAGTGTGTACCATTTAGTAGCTAGCTTTCTCACTGAATATCATAACATAAACATGTTCCTACATCCGAAAAAATGGTCGGAAAACTATTTGCCAAAGCATGCCAAGGGCCAATGGTCTCGGAGGGCATCCCCCAGGAAGGGTGAGGGCCAGGGGAACACACGTGTGACACAACGTAAGTGACAGGGCCCCATCTTGGAGATGCTTGGGGGTTCATTTAAATATCTGAAATGCTGAGAGGTGAAGAAATCTGTTGCATTTCATTTACCCAGAGCTTCCCAAAGACATTGAGTTTGCATCCTGTTTTTTGGAGGAACAACTATGACATTGCGCAACACTCATGTTTTGGGGGTCAGTCAGCTAAAAAAGCCTGATGAGGGTCCCTGGGATCTCTCACCGGCGCCCCTTCACTTCTCACTTGAGATCAGTTGGTGTTTTAGAACTAGACCCCAAAACTCTAACAATAGGACGTTCTCCTTAAGCCCTGTAGAAAAAGCCAGTTGAAGTTACAAGGAGGGCTACAAGGGCACGTGGTTTTCCAGATGCAATTTGGATTCTTAAAGAGGAAAAATGAAGGTGTTAACCCATTTAAGGGCATATGTGACTGTCACACACAACCTGGGTGTGCTGGGTCTCTTTTTACTATAATCACAGTCCTCTTCAGGGCCTCCTGTGGTGCCCATTTTGCAGGTGGAAAAACTGGAGTTGAGAGGGTGAGAGACCTAGTCCAGGGCACAGGGCTTCTGGCTGAGACCTCACTCTCCACACATGACAACCGGCTCCGGTCTGTCTCCTCGCCCAGCAGTCAGCAACGGGCATCATAGCTTTCGATGTGGAATTAAAATCAGTGGCCCGCAGCTAAAAGGGTCATCCTGGAGCCATTAGCCGTCCTGTCGGTGATTTCATTACGCCCAGCGCACAGTCATCCTTTTCATTCTAATCACCCGGCAGCACCGTCTCCTGGATGCATCTCACGCTCCTGCCCATTTGGCTCATGAGCGAAATCTCTGTCTCATATATTAAAGTCACTTCACTTAATGCATTGAATTTCAGCCCTTTTATTTGGTACAAGAGAAGATGTGAGGAATTCAAAATCAGAGTCCGGCTGAAGATGGAATACTGAGTAGATCACAGACCATCTTCCCCTCAGCAGAGGGGAATGGGAGCTGAATCGACATGCTCTAGGGGCTTCATTAGGACTGGCTGAAGAAAGGGAAAACCTAGAATTCTTTGAACTATCCCAAGCCAAATGCTTTATACACATTACAGTCGACATGCTCTCTGGGTTTCATTAGAGAAGGATGAAGACAAGGAAAACCTAGAATTCTTTGAACTATCCCAAGCTAAATGCTTTATACACCTTATCTTACTTAATCTTTAAAGCCAGGCATGAACTAGTTACTGTTATACCCATTATACAGATGGAAAAACTAAGAGTCACCAAAGAAAACTGCTTGTCCGGGTCCATTCATTTAGAAGCAGTCAATGCAAGAGCTGCACACAGATCTTCCTGAACTGAAAGCCATCTGATGGCTGTCACGTCCATCTATCGCTTCTTAGAGAAATGGTCTGAGATACAGCCTCTGGTCAAGGGAAGTTTGCTGGGCATTGGCTGCTAAGGGCAAGGTCAGGATACGAAGGTAACTGTTGCCTGTGAAGGTCCTGGCTTATTCCTGCTGCTCTGGCATAATTATCAATAGCGACCCTTTCGTTCTCAGAACTGTCCCACCTTGGAGGGATAAATTACAAGTTGCTTCCAGGTTGAATGAATGGGTTCACCCCTCAGAGTAAAAACCAATGACGAAAAGCTAAGAGAGAGAATGCAACTGCCATTCAGAAAGGACCATTGGAAACCAAGGCCAAGGCTATCGGTTGCCACCCCTGTAGTACACAGCAACAATCCAGCTGAAATGGAATGTAAATGAATTTCTTCTCCGGGACCACACAGCAAAGGAAAAGCTGGGTGAGTAGCAGTTCATGCACCCCAAGCACAGGGACAGGGCGGCTGCTAACATGGGCCTCAGAGAGAGTGGGAGACGACTGGGGCCTGGAAGGAGCCCTCAGCTGAGCTAGAGAAAGTCGGGATGAGTCCCGACCCCTAACCTGGGAGCAGCTGGAGTGCTGGGCAGAGAAAGCAGGTGGGAGTTCTCTTACAAGGCCTGGGCCAAAGCAAGAGTTCAGGGAGGTCCCATGTCAGAGGAGGGTCCCAGACCCCGAAACCCAGGGTCCTTGGAGCTCCTGAGTACAGGGTGGGCTGCCGGGGTGGGGGGGGAGGTGGCAAGCAAAGCCAGAAGACGGAACGGAAGACCTGGGGGCATGAGGAGGCACAGGGAGGAATGCAGTCAAACATGACAGTCTCAAACGTCTGGCCAGAGAGCCCTTGTGGTAATGGGACTGTGGGGGGCAGAGGGGAGGGGGCAGAGAGGCGGGAGGGTGGTCAGAAGAAACTGATTTCTAGGCCTCAGCTTCATAATTGAGTCTTGTATTTCAAAGAAGGCTAGAACTGAGAATTTTATTTCTCTTTGCTTGCTTTTGGACCTATTTCTTTGCTGCATTGATAAAGAAAACATCTTTTAACTTTCTCACATGATAAATTCCTATTTCATTTACCTTCATCTTTCCCTCCACCCTGCTTTGACACCTGTTAATGAATCCAAAATACAAGTAACTCTTGAAAATAATGGCGCTGCAATTCATCATGTCCCTCTTCTTTTGTGTCAGGGAGTGCGCCCATGGCACTTATTATGTAAGTTAGCTAATTACATAATGACATCTGTTAAGTGAGAATCGCTTGTTACAGCTGTTCCTATGGCCAGGGGTTGGCCTGGTTATGACAAGGTTTGCTGCAGGAGAGATACTGCTGAAAAAGACTCCCTCTCTGCCTCCCAGGACAAGTTCCAGCTCATGTGGGCCCATGAGTTCCAGAGCACGACCTCCTTTCATTCACCTGGCCAGTGAGAGACAACGGAGCAGGAAGAGGCACAGTCCCAGCTCTGAAAAGGGACATATTCTATTCTCAATAGAATTGTGCTGCAGCTCCTCCTCCCCACTCATGTATATCTACATCTTGCTGGCGTATCGGAAACAGACGGTAAGCTCTCTGGCAGAGAGCACGCTCTATAAGGTCAAAGTCACGTGCAGTTAGAGGGAGGGGAGAGGCAGTGTGGAGCGTAAGCAGAGGAAGGCACAAAGGTGTCCCCCCAAGAATCCCCGCTGGTGAGCCAGCAGCAGCAGCTGGTGTGTGGTGTCACAAAGGACTCTGAGGCTCCCCAGGAGAGAGCTGCTCCGTTAGCCATGTCCCCACTAAGTGCTGGAAGCCAGAGTGGTGCCTGAGACACCGCTTGACCCAGCTCCCAAGCCTTGCTATGGAGAGGCGTGTGGATGCATGGAGGGCTGCTGGGACAAGGCCAGTGATGATTTGTTCGTGGGAGAGAAAGGGGCAGTTGGGGGACAGAGCATCCTGAGTGCTTTGGAAGTAACAGTCAGCTTCTCCCCAGAAGACCCCCCCCCCCACATTTCAGGGGGCAACAAGCTGAAGTAGTGTCCCAGGGGAGCATGGTGCTGAGCTGATGGAGGGAGCCTTGTGCACATCTCGCCGAGGGGCTGACCCCGGGGACAGACTTGTGAGACAGGCGTGGCCCAGAGCCCTGACACACAACTTGGCCTCCAGCCTGGTTCTCCAGAGTCCTCAGAAGAGAGAGAGCTGTCATGGAAAGAAAACTTTGGACATGGATGGACCTGGGCCGTGCTGCTGCCTTGTGGTTCCAAAAGACAGCGTGACACGCTTGGGGAAACTGAGGCTCTTCCCAATCCCTTGATGTGGGGCCTGTTGGGTTGGAAAGGAGAGCCCACTGGATCTCCCAGAACAGGGGGGAGAAAAGCATCGCAGCAGTAATGTTGTACCCACACCTGTGAGGCATTTGCAGGTGGTCACCATGTCAACCGGTAGCCAGAAGGCCACCAGGAGGCAGAACACCAGGAGTGAGCCACCCTCAGAAGGGGAGTCCCCTCTGAGCTGGAGCAATGGGTTTGGAGGGGCTGGCCTGCCAGGATCTCACATCAGGAGCGAGTCATGGTACTATGCCTGTGACTCCCATGGGTGACCTTGTGGAGTCCCGGGGCCACGAATCCAGAGGTCCCTGCTTCCCAGCAGTGCTGTTCTCTGTCCTCCCTGCTGCTCCAACATCAAGCCTGTGCTCAGCCCAGACCTTTCCATTCCCCCTTCCCCCCTGCATTTCTAAAGGGCCTCTCCTGTCCTCTATTGCTCTGTTTCCCAAAAGTCCCGACCACGGGAGCCAGTGAGTCCCTCTGAAACTAGTGAGAGGAAGAAAAATACTTCACAGCGCCGAGTAGGAGCGACGCAAATGATTCTGTGGAAACATTTAATTCATTGTTGGCAGCCCAGGCCCTGCGCTTGGAAACACCAGAGGCGCTGTGTGACGTCCAGCAAAGAGCCTGGCTTTGCTGCTCGCCTCCGGAAGCCTGCTCCTGGGGCCTGGAAAGAAGAAACAAAGACCTGAAGAAGGTGAAGCACTCTCCAGCCATCTGGACGGACCAGTGGGTAACTGTTGTTTGCGGGACTGGCATAGCGGGAGAGCTGGGAGCAGGCGGACTCCAGCCTGGCAGCCTGTGTGCTGCCCAGGGGCCTGGCCTGGGGAACTGAGCTCTGCCCCTTTTGGACCCTTCTCAGGCCTCCTTTTCCTCCACAGGAAAATGGTCTTGGCTCCACATGGAAGACCCATGGAGGTTAGACCTCCATGCCTCCCAACCTGCCCCTAAGGGCAAGTGGATGTGATTTACTCACCTGCCCATGTATCGTTTCGCTCCGCACAGCGCTGACTGCTGTGGAGACACTGTGAGCACCATGGCAGGTGGGCCTGGCAGCCCGGATCCAGGGAGGGAACGTTCAGAAGCCTTGACAGGATCAGCAGATGCTCGGTCCCAGGGCCACATCTCCTTCCTTCGGGGCAGAGCCCGTAAATGGCTCAGAGTCCCCTGGGCCATCCAGACCGGACCTCCTTGACCAATCCAGCCCTGCCACCTCAGGGAGCGGCATGTGGCCTGAACCGACAGGTGCCCTCCAGTCTTGGCCTCCACTGAAGCTTTACGTTGCCATGGCAGGTGCACCTGGGTGGCTTCATCTGGCAAGGGACACGTGACAGGCCCAAGGTCAGGTGAGCTGAGAATAGCAGAATTGGTGGCTTTGCCTCCAGACACTTGCCATGTCCAAACTAGTCTTGACTGAGACCACCAGCCCTCCCCAACTCGCTCTGCATCATCCAGCCTTCAGAGTCCTCAGACCACTGGCTTCTGCTGTGGTTCCTCCCAGTCCCCACCCTCAAACCAGACCCCAACTTTGGCCCGGCCCGGCCCCAGTCGAACCCCTGCTTCTGGGAATGGACCCACCTGGTGCCCTGGTTGCCAACACAGAGGTGTGGGAGCACAAAGGGGACTAGCAAGCCAGCCTGTGTGTACTCAGAGGGCCAAATGTGTTGAGATCGACACATACTGGGTGCACGATTGGCCTAAATCATCTATAGTAGGCGAGACCTGTGGCCCCTGTACACTTCTTCCTTCTTCTGCAGCATCACCATGTTGAACCCCTAGGATATGTGTCAAGATCTTGAAGGAAATGAGAATACACAAGTGAAAAGACCTGGCCCATTCCTGGAGGACTCAGGCTGGAAGAAGGAACACACTGCCTGGTCCTCAAGGGACTCACTTGTCCCCTTTCCTGTGTCACAGTCCCAGAGACTGGGCTTTCCTGCCTCCTTCTCCTCCCTGCTCTGGAGTGGCCACCTTCCAGGACATCTCTTGGGTGCTGGTGGGATACAGAGCGGCCTTGGCCAAGCCCACTTGTAGCTGCAAAGGCTAATGTATGGCTTTTATTGCTGATGCTACAGAGAAGCACCTGGGAAAGAAAAATAATATGAAAACAAGAGGCCTATTCATCTATAACTGTCTCTAACTCTCTTGGCCCCTGCCTGGTGTTTCCCACCTCCCCCTGTGATAGCACTTGGAAGTCCCTGGACATTTTTGCAATAAATAACTTGAATTTCTCCCCAGCCTCCACCTCCCACCGAAGCCTGCACATCATGTCCTCCCCCATAGGCAGGAAAACACTGCTCTCAACCTAGGCAGCCAGCCCGAAGCCTGCTCAGATCCTTGTTTCTAAGCAATAAAGAATGTGGAAAAGGATCCATTTGGTGAGGGCCGAGGAGACACTTCAACCAGCTGCATAGTAAATGACAGTGGGCCAATGGGAAAGACAAAGGTGTGAGGGGAGGCAGCCAAGGAAAGCCAGAGGCTCCCTGAGAAAGCACTGAGACTTGGCGATCTTGCCTGGCACTGGTCCTGGCCACCTCCTTGCTTCCTCTCCAGTAAAAGGTGTGAAAAGCACTCTCTTTGATTTCCTGCAGGTTGGGTTAATGAAAGTAGAGGTGTGATGAGGTGGGGGGTGGGGTGGGGGGGGGAAGGGGATTGAAGGGAGAAAGCCCAGGACACAGCCCTTTATAAGGAAGCCTGGAGGAGAGAATACTCGCCATAAATTAGTTTCTTCAATTTTGCCTGGGATAATAAAGCTTCTAGGTAGGATTCCAGATAACCATCCCTAACTTAACGTCTTCCATTCATTTCAGTGGAGATTGGAGAAGGGGAAGGGGCTGGAGGAGAAATTGAATGGAAAACACTTTATCTTCTGTGGATGCTGCAATGGGAATAGTAGGACTTACCCAGGGCTCCCATGGGCAGGAACACATCACATGCACAGCCAGCACCTCCCGATTCCCCTTTCTCTGGGGCACTTGAATCTCCAGATAAAATGCTCACCACCCGAGCACCCAGGGAAGTCCAGCCACCCTTTCATCCCACAGACAAAAACACAAGCAAATCATAAAGATTTCACAGAAGTTCCCGGAGGGGTTTGTTCTCTGGAGCCTGCTTGCTGGGAGTGTGAGCTCTGGTTAAACCCTCAGCCCCTCTTCACTGTCTGACTCCTGCCTACCGTGCTCAGGTGAGGCCTTCCCCCGCGTCCCCTGTCCCCTGTCACCTGTGCTTGTGAATTCCATGATTGTATGAAGGTTTGGAGGCAACCCAAGAGGCACCACGAAGTATCACTCCCTGCTCACGTCCCACCTGGGCGCTGGCCTCTCACCATATTTTCCAATTCCTCTTTGTAGGGCTCATTTGAATGCCTTTAACTTCCAGGGCAAAGCTCACGAATGTCTGTGTGTGGAATAGAGCTATACCTGTTTTCTCATTTCTCTGCCATCCAAACCAAACTAAGGATTTATCATGTCACCCTCAGTCCCTCCAGGGGTTTTCCTGAGCACACTTAGAGAGAGAAGGATAGCCACCCTTCCCTTCTGTTAGTACCCAATGTTACTCCCATTGGCATCTCAGCTATACTGTCTTTTCATGAGTCCTTCTGTGGTTATCCTAGAACCTATAACAGGTGACTTGACTAAGTCTAGTAGAAATTGTTACTCTTTAAAGTTCCCTGGAACACTTTAGTGCCACTTACCTCTTTTCCCATCTTTTCGGTATTGCTGTTGTGCCATTGTGATTCTCAGTGTTTGTAAAATAAGACATTGCCATTCCTGTTCACACAGTCAGTATTTACTTACCCACAATCTTATTTGTCCACATGAATACCCTTTTGATTGCATCCCCATTCCTGTCTGAATCTTCATGCATCTCTCTGGGACCAGTTCCCTCTGTCTGAAAAATCCTGCGAGTGCATGCTTTCTGGCAATAAACTCTCTCAGATTTTGTTTTTTTCTGAAAATATATTTTCATCAGTTCATTTTGTTTTTCTTTTCTTCTTTTAAAATTTTGTTTTATTGCTTAAAGTATTACAACGCGTGTTAGATAGGTCTCCAATTTTTCCCTTGACCATCCCCCCTCCTCTCCTACCCCCCAGTATCTTGTGTCCATTGATTATGCTCATATGCATGCATATAAGTCTTTCAGTTAATCTCTTAACTCCCCCCACAACCCTCCCCAGCCTTCCAGCTGTAGGTTGACAGTCTGTTCAATGCTGTTCTGCCTCTGTATCTGTTTATATTTATCAATTTATAATGGTCTTTATTATCCATAAATAAGTGAGGTCATGTGGTATTTTTCTTTCATTAACTGGCTTATTTCACTTAGCATAATGCTCTCCAGTTCTATCTTTGCTGCTGCAAATGGTAAGAATTCCTTCTTTTTTAAAGCAGCATAGTATTCCATTGTGTAGATGTACCACAGTTTTCTAATCCATTCACCTACTGATGGGCACTTAGGCTGATTCCAAATCTTAGCTATGGTAAATTGTGCTGCTATGAACATAGGGATGCATATATCCCTTCTGATTGGTGTTTCTGGTTTCTTGGGATATATTCCCAGAAGTGGGATCACAGGGTCAAATGGGAATTCCATTTTTAATTTTTTGAGGAAACTCCATACTGTCTTCCATAGTGGCTGCACCAGTCTGCATTCCCACCAGCAGTGCAAAAGGATTCCTTTTTCTCCACATCCTCTCCAGCACTTGTTGTTTGTTGATTTGTTGATAATAACCATTTTGACAGGTGTGAGATGGTACCTCATTGTTGTTTTGATTTGCATCACTCGTATAATTAATGCCTTTGAGCATGTTTTCATATGTCTTTCGGCCTTCTGTATGTCTTCTTTTGAAAAGTGTCTATTTAGGTTCGTTGCCCATTTTTTGATTGGGTTGTTTGTCTTCCTTTTGTTAAGTTGTGTGAGTTCCCTGTAAATGTTGGGTATTAAACCTTTATCAGTGATATCATTGGCAAATATGTCCTCCCATACAGGGCATATGGGCTTTCTTGTCATTTTGTTGATGGTTTCTAATATTTTTGCTGTGTGTAGACTTCTAGGTTGGCATTTTTTTTCATACTACTTGTACTAAACTATTAAAATCCATTGTTCTCTGGTTTCTTATTTCCATGGAGAAGTCAGTTGTCAGTCTTATAGTTGTTTATTTCAAAGTCATGTGCCTGGCCTTGGGTATATTTGCTCTTTAAAAAACAAATCCTGGAGGAGGAACCAAGATAGCAGCATAGGTAAAAAACCTGTACTTGCTGCCTCACACAACCACATCAAAACTACAACTAAAAGACAAAATTGATATCATCCAGAACTATGGGAAGGCTGGCTGAGTGGAAGTTCTACAACTGGAAGGAAAGAGAAAGTGCATTGAGACTGGTAGGAGGTGCAGAGGTGCAGAAGTGCGGAGATATGGAGGCATGTGCAAAATGGG
This sequence comes from Murina feae, assembly GCA_004026665.1. Lineage (NCBI taxonomy): Eukaryota > Metazoa > Chordata > Mammalia > Chiroptera > Vespertilionidae > Murina > Murina feae. Next base: position 51,776 of record PVJC01005573.1, read on the forward strand.
CTGGCAACTGGGTGTGCTATTGCCTTTTCCAATTGGAAAGGAGATACAAGCTCCTGATTGCTCTGAACTCCAGTTCCAGGCGAGACTCTGGAGACCCAGACTCATACGGGGAGAAACTGGACTGTTTGGTATTGAGTCAGAACACAAGGGTGGCTTTCTCACAAAGGTGCTTGCAGGTGGTATTGGGTCAGAACACGAGGGTGCTATCTCACAGAGGTGCTTGCATGGGATGCAGGATACAGAGACCAGGGTACCTCTCTGGGGCAGGGCTGACTGGCAGCCATTGCTGTTTGCTCTTCCCTGATGATTCCCTGAGACTCCACCCCACCCCATTTACAACTCCACCCAAGGTGTTTGCAGAGGCTTTTGCATATGAATGGCCTGACCTTTTGCAATCTAAAACCTAACAAACTGCATCTGGGTCAGAGAGCTCCTCCAAAAGAAGGCCTAAGGCTCAACAGCAACCTGCACTGCTTCACATCTGGGCCTCATCTGGGCACTTACAAACCCACCAAAAAAGAGGAGGAATCTGCAGATCTCTCTGTAGCTCTTGCTGGGTGGCCTCAGGCAGTGGCTGACTTTGCATCTCCTTGGAGATCCAAGAGCCAGTGTGCCCAGTGGTCAGTATAAGATAATACCAGATTATAACTCTTCACATGTGTAAGTGACATGCTCAAGGGGCAGACTCAGTGAGCACCAAAGCCCCACTGAAGCAAGTCCTGCCCCATAAGGGTGTGTCCAGCACAGCAGTTCTCCCATTGTAGACACAGCTGGTCCACACAGCCACTTGGCCTGGAGGTCATTTCCATCCAGTGATACTACAACAATCAAGGCTTAATTAAAACAAGACTGTGCACACAGCTCACAAAGGGGTGCACCAAGAGTGTCCACCTCAGGTAATTAGAGGGGCTGAGCCACTGGGCCCTATAGCACACCTAGCACACATAGCCACTCTATCAACACAGGGAAGCAGCCAAAATGCGGAGACAAAGAAACATGTCACAAATGAAAGAAATAGAGGAAAGCAAACTACTAGATATAGAGTTCATAACCACAGTTATAAGGTTGGGAGTGGACTGACAATTCTTGGGGGGAAGTGGGTGTGGGAGGTGTGGAAAGAGACTGGACAAAAATCGTACACCTATGAATGAGGACAGTGGGGGGTAAGGGCATGGGGTGGAGTGGGAACCAGTGGAGGGGAGCTATGGGGGAAAAAGAGGAACAACTATAATAATCTGAACAATAAAGATTTATTAAAATAATAAAAATAAATAAAAACAAATCCTTTTAAGAGTTTACAGTATCCTAAGTTAATGTCTTTTATGTTTTAGAAAACCTCATTGATTATCTCTTCAAATATTATTTCAATCTGATTACCTCTTTTTTTTAAAAAACATTTTTAATTGATTTCAGAGAGGAAGGGAGAGAGAGAGAGATAGAAACACCAATGATGTGAAAGAATCATTAATTGGCTGCCCCCTGCATGCCCCCTACTGGGGATCGAGGCTTCAACCAGCCAGGTGTCCTAACTGGGAGTGGAACTGCGGGTTCTGCTCAAGCACTAAAACATGCCAGCCGGGCCCTTGTTACCTCTTTACTCACCTGTGGATGAACCAATCATGTGCCAACACCACAGCAGTGTGCTTCATGCTGACCTTTTCCAGGCTGAAACTTAAGGTGGACCGAGGTCCCAGGCCTGACACCTTGATCAGGGCTCCTGTGAGATGATAGAAGCTGTTGTTTTGGGTTTGGGAATAAATTGTGAGACAGGAGTAGATAACTCATGCACTCCCAGAAGGTCACTTCTGCCTCTGCATGGAGGGCCAGGCCCAAGCATGCTCCCAGGCTGGACCAGGAGACTCCATAACACTGGAGACCCAGCTGAGCAGCTGTGGCTGCCACAAGAGCCAAGTTCAGGAATCTCGTGTTCAGGGTCCTCCTGCCTGAGTCCCAGCCTGTTCCCTAGACCCAAGTACCCAAGTACACACCTCAGGCTCCTTGTCCTCTGCCTTCTTCCACTCCTCAAACACCAGCTACATTGTTGACTCGCCATGAAGTTTTTCTTGAGAATTATTTCCACAACTTTCATGAGTCATGAGACATCAGCTCATGGTCCTTACATTCAAATTACTCCTGCTTGAACATATTTGGGGGAAAAAGATGTACACTATCTCAGAAACACTTTAATTATTGTCTCACTAACCCCATCCAGGTTGAATTCGCCTACTTTGGAAAGGTGGTTCTTAAAGGAGATGTGGGTGGGGATTCACTTGGCAAAAAAAAAGGGGGGGGGGCAAGGGCAGGTATTTTTCTTCTTTTCTTCTTCTTTGAACCCAAATCATTGACGGCAATCATAATACTTAGTCATAAAGGGAAAAGTGTAATGCTATCTGAGGAATTATTTGAACTGTTGCTTTGTTTATGGTTCCATGACTTGAGTTGTCTATGCTTGCTGTTTCTCTCCTCCCGTGGGAAGAGAGCTGACACATTTATTTAAAAAACTCACTATAACAAATATATTACAAAGAGCATGTTGCAGCTACATCTCAGTGAGGCATATCCATACTTCTAGTGACGGATATCCAGTCACGGTTTTTTATTTATCTCATTTTGGCAGGTTCTAAGCAATCCATCATCCTCGGAGGAAAATCATTCAGGCTCTGGAACACATAAGGAATGAAAAATCAAGTATAAATCAGGAGACTTAACATATGACGACCCAAACTCAGTTGCTAATTAAGAAGAGGAAGAAGAAGAAAAAGGTAGGCAAGGTAGTTCATTGTTTGTTGTTCTAATAAAAATATTATTTATTGCACAGGGTTCTTGGGAAAGCTAAATGAGATACTACCTGCAAAGTAGTGGGCACAGAGCATATGACATGATTGATACACATAGAAATATTTTTTAACCTAAAGAAGCTGTTTGAATGTAAATTGTGTTAGACTCAGGGATAGTAAAAATTCATTGTATAGTCTTAGATTCCGTTTCTTCACTCACACCAACGAGGTTCAATCTTCAAACAAATATACAAAATTCAGTGCAATTGTAGCCAACAGGCAAAGAGATTGTTTTTAATGGTTCTTCATAAGTTCATTTGACATTTGTCCACATAGTGGTTCAGGCAGCTCCTATGCTAGCATAGATTCCGTGTGGATTTAACGTTAGAAAAGTGATCAGTGAAAATACAGGAAGCACTGGTCATCATGTGTAAGACAAGCAAACATGAAAGTTCAGAATCATAGATAGGAGAAGGCAGACTGGCTGAGGTCCTTGGGACCCAGTTGATGACACAAGACTGAGTTCCTCCAGGTTGTTCGTTCGTTCTTTCTTTCTTTCTTTCTTTCTTTCTTTCTTTCTTTCTTTCTTTCTTTTTTCTTTCTTTCTTCTTTCTTTCTTTCTTTCTTTCTTTCTTTCTTTCTTTCTTTCTTTCTTTCTTTCTTTCTTTCTTTCTTTCTTCCTTTCTTCCTTTCTTCCTTTCTTCCTTTCTTCCTTTCTTCCTTTCTTCCTTTCTTCCTTTCTTCCTTTCTTCCTTTCTTCCTTTCTTCCTTTCTTCCTTTCTTCCTTCTTAATGTACTCTAAAGTAGGAACTGGAGAAACCAGCAAACCAGAATTGCCAATGGGAACAGACTACAGAGCTCTAAGAAATGCCTGCTCTCTCCAGCCTACAAGACAGAAAACGTTTAGGCAACAACAACCCTATTCCAGCAAAATAACAACTACCCTGCTCAGCACCAGCACCTTCATCAGACAAGTGGTTGGAAAGTATAGTCTTCTACACTCACAGGGTTGTGATGAGATGCCTAACCCCCCTGCTAGGATGGTGTCAGAGAAGACTGAGTAGGGAACGAGGACTTTCCTACCCACCTGGTGGTAATAAGGAGCCACTCCTCTTACCCCTTATAACAGTGGAAGCCATGTGGGGAGCACATGTAACAGGGTGAGTCAGCAGAAATCTAGTGGGAAGCCTTAATTTTATCCCTCCCAGGGCAATGACTACTGATGGCTCAATCCTCCACACCTGACTCCTTCCTTAAGCAATTGGATGCTGAACTCAGTAGAACACCCACTTCCTATAAGCCATCCTATTGGGGCTTCAAGGTTGCTGGGGAAATCATGTAAGTCAAATGGGCTTTTTAATTCCTGGCTCTGCCTTATACCAGCTGCTTATATGTGGGCAGGTCATCCTATCTCTCTAACCCTCTTCCCTGTAAGGAGTGAGGGCTCCATCAAATGAGTGATGCATAGAGTGTGGCCCAAAGAATGCAAACAACTTCTCATGACCCCAGGATCACAGTAGCTGAAGTGAAAATGTCCTCGGGCAAACAACAGATGCTTCATTCCTTACTTGGAACTTTCAGGTGAATGATAGGGACACTTGGCTTCTCTGACTCTCCTGGCACAGGCCTCCCAAAGAACACACAATGGAGAGAAAGCCTAGGGCACCTATGGGTTCCCAGCTATCTGCTCATTGAACCACCGTTCATCCAGCTCCATGTGAGGCTCTTGTCCTTCTATGACCTATGTCTGCATTTAAATACATTTCTGCTTTAAACATCCTCAGACCTGTGGGAGCAGGTTCTAAAAGAAGTAAGGGGTACACTCCCCCGTACCTTCTATATATGTATGTTAGCAGAGTTTAAAAATAATCAGACACCAGCCTGCCAGGATTCATCTCTTGGAAATGACAATAGGCTGCCTCAGACTTTAAACATCTCATTTGGAAGCGAGCTATTTTTATAAAGGGCAGGGAACGGGGTGGTGGGAGGTGTACAGTCTCATTAAAATGCTCATGGTGCTTTAATGAGGATGGATTGTCTTCGTTTCATAGTCGATGAAACGGGGGTTCAGAAAGAGGAAGCAACTTTTTCAAGGTCACACTACATGGTAACGAGGAACCCAGAATATAATGCCAGCTTCCTCTAACTGCAAATCCCATGCTTTCTCCAGGAGCCCCACAGACACTCCTGGAAATAAGGAAGTGGGCTCCCAGAATGAGGAACAAAACAAAACAAAAACCAAAAACTCATCCAAGTTATACATACAGAAACAGCACAGACACAGCTAAATAGCAACAAGAACATCATAAGAGACCAGACCCTGAGGACAGTCTTACGAGGAGGACAAATGGACCTCAGGTGGTCCCTCCCACCTCTACCCCAACCTGATTTCATTTTCTGCCCTATTCCATGTCATTTGGAATCATTTGCCAGTCTCCTGCTCTAAGCATAGGAAGCATTAGGAAGCATTCTAAGGGGCAGCTGTAGGTTCTCCCTCAATCTTCCAGGTCAGGGAAGGTCACCTGTGGAGCCACCACCTCCCCCAGTGCCTGAGGTGCAGCTGTGGGTAGATAGTAGAAATCTAGTCTAGCCTTCAGTGATCACTAGGAGAGAATTTCAGGCTTCAGAATGTTCCAGTGAATGTTTTCATTTCATTGATTGTCACTGTAGCCCCATGCACTTGACAGACACAGAGTACACTCCCATGACATGCAATTTATTTTTCTACTGTTGTTCAGCCAGTTTGTGTTGAGTACCTTCTTTAGACTAAGAGCTTTTAAATTAACCAAGTCTCACTGAGGGTAGATCAGTTGCTCGCAGACATCCTAAGTTATAGGGATCCTAAAGAATCAGGTTCTCAGAACACGGCTCTTCCCACTCACTCTGGGGTTGGCAGACTTCCATAAAGGTTCAGGTAGTATATATTTCAGTCTACTGTCTCTGTCACAAATACTCAATAAGGAATGGGCATAGCTGTGTTTCATTAAAATTTTATTTTAAAAAATGGCAGTGGGCCAGATTTCCCCATGAACCATATGTGCCCCACCCAAGTAGGCCACTACCTTGGTTCATATAGTACCAGCATCCTTAGCCAAGTTATTAAATTGCATGCTAGGTACTCTTCAACCCAACACCAAGGCACTGACTTACCTTTCCTCCTTCCTTTTTTACTGGGTGGCCCCATGCATGAAACTGACATCTCAAACCAGGTCTCAGACTATAATTTTACCTCTCTCCTCTCCTAGGTAGAAATTCATTATAGTCATGGAGAAGCAGGCTTGTTCATCCCAAAAAAGAAAGTGCATATTTGTGATAAAAGAAACATGGTGGCCAGAGCTCTCTGCAGAGAATCTCATTGACTCAATGACTCTATTCATCAGATTCCTGGAGTGAAGGAGGAAGAGGCGTGTGTGCTCAAGTTCCTTTCGGTGATGTTGGAGATCTTGGTAAGAATACTCAGATTTGAGGTGACCATGTCTAGCATCTTCTTCTTGGCTATGCTGCCTACCTGGCCCCTGCAGGATCCAACATGGAAAATGGAGAACCAGTGCAAGAAGGTAGCATTTTTTCAGGATACACCAGGGTCTGAGACCTTCTACCCTCACCCTGTCACCTGTTCTGTTTATGTCCAAAAGCAAGTATCTGGTTAGAGTATTTGCCACCCATCCCTCTGGAGGATCCTCATTGAGTGCAATTTTGTCTACAGTGTGACAGGGACTGTTTTGGCACAGAGACATGTAAGTAAAAAACAAAAAAGAAAACCCCCACAAAGTCCCTGCATTTGTGAACTAGCACTGAATTGGGGGAGGGGAAGACAAAAGCAAAGCAATAAATTCATAATGTTTAGATAAGGAAAAAATGAGGGAAAAGAAATAGATTCTGGTGGGGGCGTATTTAGAAAAGATAATTAGGACAAAAAGTTTTTGACGGGGTGATATTTGTGGAGGGACTTGAATGAGGAATGAAACATACACACAGCTGGAGAAACAAGATGGCGGCATAGGGTAGACACC